>CATOZX010000008.1:0-62000 GCA_954871355.1 Cabera pusaria | reverse complement strand
AATTTAACTCCAATTTCCTAACTAGAGGGTATGCGGCTATTGCGTCGGGAAAGAATGTCTTTGTCGTCACCGCTGTTTCGCTATCTATGTAACGCCTGTTCCATTCGTCAAGCGACTCCATTCGGATTTGTCGCTTGACGAATGAAACAGGACATTTGTCGTATGCTGGTTTATTTTTGAGATTAAGTGCAGCATCTTTGGCCAACTCATCCGCCCTCTCATTGCCCTGTAGTCCCGCGTGCGCCTTTATCCAGAAAAGGTTGACCAGTTTACCGCTCTCGCTAAGCTTTGTCAAATTGGCTCTAGTCTTTTCAGCTAATGGGTGAAGACAGGAATTATTTGCCACTGATTCCAGCGCGGACCTGGAATCACTGTAAATGTTGCAACTAGGCTTTTTGTTGCGCACAGCGTGGTTAGTGGCCTCATACAAAGCTAGCAGTTCTGCCTGGTAGACGGTGCAGCATTGGTCCAATTTAAGCTTTTTGGTGCTTGTCTCCGTATCATTGTCCCATAGGGACAGTGCGGCGCCGACTTTTCCTTCCAGCTTACTACCATCGGTAAATATTTTGAAGCCATTGTTGTCACTTTGTTCCAATGCTGCATCGTCTTCCAAACACTTAAAAGCTAATCTGGTCTGCTCCGCTGGGTGTTTAGTATCTGTGAAAGCTACAGGTCGCTCAATCTCTCGGTCTCCTATTACTCGCTGGGAGAAGCCTTTCCTTATCTCATAAAGTAAGGCTGCTTCTCTCACACGAATGTCGAGGGGAAGCAGCCCAGCGAGCAATAGTGCCGAGTTGAGAGAGACCGTCCTGTAGGCCTTCACGATTTTTTGTACAAACCCGCGCTGTACAACATCCAATTGTTTTTGAACGCCTATTTTATTGGTTGCCGGTGCCCAGGCGCTAGCGGCATACATAACGGTGGGTTCGACCACTGCGGTGTAAATAGTCCGAATTATCTCAGGCTGTAATCCCCATTGCACTTTTGCAGCCCTCGACAACTGCTTATAGAAATTCAGGGCTTTGCGGCAGACGCTGCCCACGTGACTGTTGAAGGTGAGTTTCTCGTCGATAATTAGGCCTAACACCTTAATTTCCTTTGACATGACGATGTCACACCCCCCCATGCTCAGACGTGGTGTGTCGTACTTCAGCTTCCGGGTTATTACCATAGCGTTGGTTTTTTGAGGTGCGAAAGTGAGCTTGTTGGCGACACCCCACGCCCGAACATGTTCAAGCGCTGCGTTGGCACTCCTTTGTATGTCTGAGGCTTTGTCACCATCAAAGATGAGGACAACGTCGTCCGCAAAGGCCTGGCAGTAGTGACCTCTCTCTTCAAGGTCTTTCAGGAGAGGGTCGAGTAACAAATTCCAAAGTATTGGACCTCCTATTGAGCCCTGTACGCAGCCTTTGCTCGTGCCTTTTTCGTACTCTTCTCCGCCATATCTTACCCTAACTTTACGGTCGCTCAAATAACTATTGATGGTTTTCCTCAAGTCTGTGGGGCAGTCTTCTTCGGCTAACCGTACTCTGATCGCAGGCCACCAGGCTCCATCAAAGGCTCCCTCTATATCCAGGGACACCATTGTTACTATCCTTTTTTCATCAAGTTTAGTAACAATGCGTCTTATGAGGTTATAGAGGGAGTCTTCAGTGCTCCTCTGCGGCATAAATCCGTATTGCCTGATACTCATTTTGGGTATTAAGTGGTGTTTTAATCGCGCTACCATCATCTTTTCAAACACCTTGCCCAAAACTGGTAAAAGCCCAATCGGTCTATACGATTTCGGCGCGCTGTAGTTGTCCTTGCCCGGTTTTCTCAAAACAATCACCGTAGCCGCTTTCCAGATCTTTGGAAATAAGTGGTTCGCCAGGCATTTATTCAGCAGGCTCAGGAATAAATCGGGATCGTTCACTATTGCGCGACTACAGATGTCCGCTGTGAATCCGTCGGATCCGGGAGCTTTTTTCGGGTTAAAGGCGTCCACAGCTGTCATGAGTTCGATTTTCGTAAATGGCGGGTCACAGGGTTTATCTTGTCTCTCGTCGTTTACTTTCTCCGCTCGATCTCTCGTTAGGCGATGCTCTGTGCTGTCGCTGTCTGTTAGGTCTTCCGGATAAAAAGTATCAGCTATAAGCTTCACGGAACCTTTTGCATTTAGCACTTCTCCTTCCTGCTCTAGCGGTAGATCTTCCTCTCTCTTTCTTGTTCTGCCAATAACCCTATAAATCCCATCCCATACCCCTTCCCTATCCTGTTTCCCACAGAACTCCTTCCAACTCTTGACCTGAGCCTTCTGTTCCTCCAATTCATAATCATTTTTTTGTTTCAGGTACTCGTCGACGACCTTTGCTCTTCGGACCGGTGCTGCGTTGCGGATACGGCGTCTTAAGGTGGCGACTCTCCTCTTCATCTCATCGAGCTCGGCGGACATCCACGGGATGGTGAGTATTTCTTCTGTTTTCTTTAATGGTATTGAGTGTGTGCATGATTCTGTAATTATTTTTGTGTATGTTTCTATAGCAGTTTCTATTTGTTGTGTTGTGTCTATTGATTCTATTTCTTCTAGTGTTAAGTTATTTTCGGTTTTTAATTGGTTGAATTTATTACTAAATTGTTCCCAATTAGCTTTCCGAGTGTTGTAAATTCTGGTAGTTCTAGTGATATGTGTTCCTTTGGATTTTTGAAGCCGAATATTAAATGTTATCCCGTTATGGTCCGAGCTCGTGAGGTTCTCCACTACCTTCCAATCTTCCACCAGATCAAGCATGTCGGTCGAGCAAGCGGTCACGTCGACGTAGCTGTGGTACCGTATACCTCCTCGAATTGTATCGAAGGTTGGCGTGTTTCCGATATTGAGTACTTGAAGACTCAGGTCATGTAGAGTCCCAGTCATTTCCTCTCCCCTATTATCTACTTTAGTGCTACCCCACCAGGTACTCTTAGCGTTGGCATCGCCTCCAATGATCAACCTCTTGACTCCTGTTGCTTCACCTATTCTAGTCAGTTGGTCCAGGTATGAGCCTATGGGTAGATCCGGCTCGAAATAGTAGGAGACCAAAGTGACCTCCCAGGCACCGGTTCGGATCCCCACCACAACAAAATTGTTTGTGGTGAGTTTTGGGTACTGGATGATATCTAAGCTCGAGTCAAAGATGGCTATTACCGCCTTAACAGTCCCTTCTCCTATCCCGGTGTTCTGGAAGATCCTTACTCCTCGTTGGCTTCTCATATTTCTTTGCCCACCCACGTACGGTTCTTGGATTAGTGCCGCTGCTGCCTTGCGCTTTACCGCTTCCATTAGGAGCTCATTGGTCGCTAATTTCTTTTTCTGGAGGTTTGCCTGCATGAATACATACGAGTCGCCTTTAACAATAGGCTATCGTCGACCTAGCCATTGCCTCCCATCTCCTTCGTACTGGGCATTCGCTATTGAAGGCATTATGATCCACTCTATCCATTTTTGCTTTGACGCAGTTGATGCAGCTAGGTGGAGTGTCTGCCAATAATTCGGCGCACTCAGTCCGGAGGTGCTGGCCACCGCAGTGACTGCACACATCGACAGCATCTTGACAGAATCGCTTCCCATGTCCGTACCCTAAACAGCGCGAGCACTGGATAAGGGGGGACTGGTCTTCGACTCTGACTCTCTGCATGTCGATGTGTACTGTCGCTGCATCAGTCATCCGCTGCCAGATGATGGGGGACACTCTAGCTACGATGTGCGCTGTCAGTGGATTACGTGCTCTCCTTCGATAGCGGATTTCTATCCTATCGTCTGCTTTGCCAATACCCTGAAGTAGGTTTTCATTTTGCCGTCTGATGGCCTTCTCTATCGCTTCATCGGTATTGGCGCGGAGAACGTCTCGAAAAACGACTAAGGGGTCTTTATTTTTTATGTCCGCTACTGTGAATTGGTCTCCCTTTTCAATTCTTGCCTTCACTTTCCGTATTTCCTCCACGTCCCTGCATCCGATGATAATTTTCCGATCCTTGGCCTTCCTGAACCTATCGACCATTACTCCTCCTTCTTTAGCATTCACCACATTCCTGATTTTCTCCATCACTTCTTCGCCTGTCTCCGTTTCGTCCTTGGACGTGACCACTACCGAGTGCAGTGCCCTAGGCATCGGCGGTTTTCTCCCGCTGCTGCCGGCCGCTACACTCGCGTATGTGGCCCCATGGTCTTCCATTGTCTTGGTGTGACCTACGAGTTTCCGTTTGAGGTCCTCCATGGATGCCGTGTTTTCTAGTAGGAGTCGTTTATGTTCATCGAGTTGTTTACTTAACTCCAACTGTTCGAGAGTAGTTTGCAACGTAACTGGTAGAGCAATAGACTCTACCTCCGTCGGAGCATTCCTTTCCCTGCTGTGGGCTTTATTGGCTTTCAAGGCCGCTGCTAGAGCCGCTTCCGATTCCTTTACCAGCTCATATAATCGGCTCAGTTGAGCTATGGTACCATCCCTAATTTCCGTTTTAGTGTTTCTGGAAGTGCTAAGGTGGAATTTTCCTGTAGTCATGCAGTATTTTGCCTCCGATACTCTGTTGGCAAACTCTTTCACAGTTGTTGGGCTCGCCGCATTTTCGGTAGATGGACGTTTGGTCTTTTCTTTACCTACCTGTAGAGCTACAGGGTTCGGTTTTGTCTTAAGAGGGGCTGTTTTCAACGACTCTACTTTTTTAGGTGGAGTTTGGGGGGGGTTTGGTGAAACCCTTCCAGACTCCCACTCGTCAATGCTAGTCCTGACCTTTGCCTGTGATGATCCTGCTTGCTCTATTGTCATAGTAGAGTCAGACTCTTCTTTGTTTGTCCTTTTGATCGGTGTACGTGCGGCGGCATACATGTTTAGAGGGTCGCGTCGAAGATGTAAATAATTTTGTGAATATGTAAATATTAAATATAATTTTGTAAATAATATGTTAAAATAATTTCCCCTCAAGGGAAGTCAACAATTAATTAAGAAGTAAAATTTTATTTAAATGAAATATAATAAAGTAAATGTTTATTTTTGTCGGAATTCAATAACGACCAAAAGGGGGCGTTATTGAAGTCAATGTTTAATTTTTATGCTCTGCACGTAATAAACGAGGTTGTCCTTGATTTAAAACTATAATAATTAAATAATAATTTTAATAAATGTTTAGCGTCAACTTATTTTTATATAAACAATAAATTCATAAATTCTATTTTCACAAATAAAACAAAATTCCTAAAACAAAACTTTTTGATACAAAATGTTTGCAAAATTTTTGAGTGCAAAAATTTTTCTTATTTTTATGTCACCTAAATTAGCACGATGCACTCGGTAAGTCATGCTAGTCCATATATAACTAGAATAAAATTTTAAATTTTTCGATATTTTAAAAATTTTTTGAAAACTTCAAAAAAATTTTTTAAAACCTAAAATTTTATGTGTGTTGTGTGCAATCCGTTATTACACACAACAAAGAAATTCCCGTTAAATTTGGCCAAATGGTCTGCAAGTTATTGATTTTAGAGAGTTTTTGCAAGTTTTAGGTTGCGTAATATGAAAACGAAAATCGACCCCCCCAATTTTGAAGTTAGATTTTTGATTTTTGCACCTTAGCTTGGTCTTGTTTAAAAAATAGGTTCTGCGGTAAAAAATTTTAAAAAACACCCCTTTTTATGATTTTATGCTACATAGAAATTTTTAGAATGAAGAAGAAAATTTAAGAAAATTAATAAGAAAATGGCCTGATGCCAATTTGTGTGCTAAGTGTGCAGTTTAGTTTACAGTGTGAATCTACAAAAAATTCTTCAAAAATCGAAAAATTGACTCTTGTAGAGTACTTCAAAATTTTTAAAACTTTTAACAAAAAACTTTTCAAGACAAAAATTTAGTGTGTAATGTGTGCAGTCATATGGGATACTCTGCGCTTCAATCCGAATCGCTATAGGACGCACCGTTTCTGTGTTATTAACTACAAACCAAATATAATTTAAATTAACGTCCAAAAATTTTGAAAAAATTTTAAAAAATTAAGGGGCAATTTTCAACAATTTTAAAATTCCCACCTTGGTGGGAATTTGAAGGTTTGCTTAAAATTGGGCTATCTCGCCTATTTTCCGAGATAATTACAGTTAAAATATTAAAAAATTTATAACTAAAAAACTACAAACGAGAAAAATCCAAAAATTTTTTATAAAATAGTTGTCACTACTGTCTCTAATAAAAGCTTGAAAAAAGATACCGTCACCGATCTTGATCCGGAGTTAAAATTTTTCGAAATTTGATGAAATTTTCAAAATTTATTTTCTCAGCAATGGGTGGTCCAAAATTGAAGATCGAGGTGTCCAGCAATTGGAATCGATGGGGCGCACAATTCCCAATCGTCAAAACTTCTCCTAGTATTTCGGAAGTCTGACCACGTGGCCACGTGGTTTACAGTTTTTTGTTTATATTTCAGCGAGTGCTAACGGGAAAAATCCCGGACTCAGCCAAAATGTGCACCTCTAAAGTGCCGACCCCTTAGTTAAATAAAAAAGGGGTGTTACCGCGACTAAACGGGCAGCGTTTAGCAGCAAAGTTTAAAAATCTTGTAAAGTAGGGTTATTTTCTACTATTTTGAGAATAACTCACTGGATTGTTGTCCGATTTCCAAGCGGATTTCGCAGTTCGGTAGCACTAGTGATTCCGCACACACTGACACTTTTCACATGAAAATCGGAGCACTTTTCACTATTTTCGTGATTTTTCGAACGCGGAGCGGTTTTATTTCGTGGCGCTCTCGGTCGCGGTTGGAGCGGGACTGGTTAGGTTAGGTTAGGTTAGGTTAGGTTAGGTTAGGTTAGGTTAGGTTAGGTTAGGTTAGGTTAGGTTAGGTTAGGTTAGGTTAGGTTAGGTTAGGTTAGGTTAGGTTAGGTTAGGTTAGGTTAGGTTAGGTTAGGTTAGGTTAGGTTAGGTTAGGTTAGGTTAGGTTAGGTTAGGTTTTTTTTTTTTTTTTTTTTTTTTTTTTTTTTAAACGTGATTCCTCTCTGACATTCAAAAAGTCAGAGTCCTTAGTACGAGTGAATGATACTTGGATTGCTGTTAACATTATTATATTGGGTTATGGGTTTGTTTGGTTATTTTCTTATTTGAGTTTAACATTTTTTATTTTACTATTTTAACTGTTATTTTGAATCTAGTTTATTTTAATCTTTTTCTATGTACGTTGCTTATATGTGTTGCGAATTTCTTTTCGTATGTTATGTACATATATCTTATAATATATATTTAACATACTTTACTTTTCCTGTTTATTTCGTTTAGTTACTTTTGTTATAATTTTTGTACAATAATCTAAAAATTTTGTTCTTTGTTCAGTGTTTATCATGATTTTATTTGAATTGTGAATCGTTATTTCAATATTTATCTTTTGTTCTAGGTTAAATCGATCTAGGCCAAATACGGGGCAATCAAATATTATGTGTGTGACAGACTGGCCAACGCCGGGCTCACATATGCACGATGGGTCCTCCTTACACTTAAAGCGATTTAAGTATTCGGAGAACCCACCGTGCCCTGTTAGTGCCTGGGTGATAACACCTGTTATAGGGATCTTATTTACTATGCTGTACGCCTGCACAGCATCGGGAAAGAACAGCTTTGTGACATTGGCAGTCTCGCCTGTTTGATACCTTTTGTTCCATTCTTCAAGCGTATTATTGCGAATCAGTCGTTTGGTGAATGAAACCGGGCACAGGTCGTAATCTGGCTTCTTCTTGGTCTTCAAAGCTTCCTTGGCGAGTGCATCGGCGCGTTCATTGCCCTCTAAACCTGCATGGGCTTTGATCCAAAATAGTGACACATGCTTATTTTGGTTTTTAGCATCCAGCAGGTTTTTTCGAGTTTCTGCAGCCAGGGGGTGAGTTGTAGAATAATTTGTAACCGTCTCCAGTGCAGACTTGGAGTCGCTGTAAATGCCAAAGCTCATCTCAGCGCGCCTGACTATTTCCTTCGAGGCTTTCCATATGGCCAGAAGTTCGGCCTGATAGACGGTGCAGTAGGTGGCGAGTTTTAATTTGAGGGACTTCGTTTCGGCGTTGCCGGTCCATATGGATAGCGCTGCTCCAACTTGGCCCTCAATTTTGCTGCCATCGGTGAATATCCTGACTGCCTGTGTGTTGTGATCTTCTACATTTTGTCCGTCTACCAGGTTCAAGAACTTAAGGCACATATGTTCTGCCGGGTGGGGCGCGTCAGTGAACGGTAACCTTTTCTCTATTTGTCTGTCTAGTATTGGCTGCGATATGCCCCTCTTAGCCTCGTATAGGGCGGCTGCCTCTTGAATTCGGAGGTCTAGTGGTAATATCCCAGCCAATACTAGGGCAGAGTTTAGGGAGACCGTTCGATAGGCTTTGGTGAGCTTTTGTGCAAATCCACGCTGGACCGAGTTCAACTGCTTCCTCACCCCGAGTTTTGTGGCTGCTGGCGCCCATGCACTCGCCGCGTACAGCAAAACTGGTTCTACAGTCGCCACATATATAGTGCGTATTATGTCAGGTTTGAGACCCCAGCTAATCCTGGCGGCTCTCGATAGATGCTTGTAGATGTTAACTGCTTTTTTGCATATGTTGGACACATGGCTATTGAACGTCATTTTTGCATCTATCGTGAGCCCCAGGATTTTTATCTCACTGGACATGCCAATGTCGACCCCGCCCATCTTTAGGAGTGGAGTGTCAAATTTCAGTTTCCTTGTCATCACCATCGCTTTCGTTTTATGTGGCGCGAATTTCAACTTATTTTTGACACCCCACTCCCTTACATGTTCGAGAGCGGCATTGGCCTGTCGTTGCACTTCAAGAGCCGTATTGCCATCAAAGACCAAGACCACGTCATCGGCAAAAGCTTGGCAGTAATATTGCTGCTCCCCAAGTCCCTTAAGTAGTGGATCCAGGAGGAGATTACAAAGGATCGGACCACCAATAGAGCCCTGAACGCAGCCCTTATTGGTGGTCTTAGAAATCTCCCGCCCAGCGTACCTCACGTTAACCGTCCTGTCGGTGAGGTAACTATCCACCACCTTCCGGATGTTACAGGGACACTCTTCCTCTGCCAGCCTGACCTTTATTGCAGGCCACCAAGCGTTGTCGAAGGCTCCCTCTATGTCCAGCGACACTATCGTGACCAATCGTTTCCTGTCTAGGTTTTGACGCACGTGTCGTATTAGGTCATAAAGGGAGTCTTCGGTACTTCTTTGGGGCATAAAGCCATACTGGCGAGTACTTAGTTTGGGGAGCAGGTGCCATTTTATGCGACTGATAATCATTTTTTCATATATTTTGCCGATGACGGGTAACAGGCCTATTGGTCTGTACGACTTAGGGTTTGTGTAATCATCCCTTGCAGGCTTTCTCAGGACAACCACTGTGGCTATTTTCCAGATTTTTGGAAAGTACGATACCTCTAGGCATTTGTTGATCATGGAAAGAAAGAGCTCTGGATCAGTGCGTATTGCATGGTAGCATATATCCGCCGTGAGGCCATCTCCTCCCGGAGCTTTCTTTGGATTGAAGCTCACCACCGCGGATTTTAGCTCTTCTATCGTAAACGGAGGGTCATTGGCTGTATTATGATCCATGGCGTTTGCCGTTTTAGCTAATTCTCTGATCCGTCGATGGTAAGCGTCATCCTCTGCTTCTGAGTCTTCCGGGTAAAATGTTTCCGCCAGCAACTTAGCCGATTCATCCTGATCCAAAGCTCTTCCTTCCCTTGATAGTAGTATGTCCTCCTGCCGTTTCGTTGTCCTGTTGATCACCCTGTATATGCCTTCCCACATTCCTTCCATCTCTTGTTTGCCACAAAATGTCTTCCAGCTATTTATTCTGGCTTCCTCTACTTGCATTTCATACTTTTCTTTATGTTTCAGGTACTCAACGATGACCTTCCGCTTTCGGACCGGCGCTGCACAACGGATCCTCCGTTTCCTGGTGGTAACTTCTTTCTTCAGGTTGGCGAGTTCCCGAGTATACCAAGGCAGGGTATGGACATTTTTTAATTTCTTTATTGGAATAATATCTTTACAGACTTTAAATATAATATTTGTGTAATTTACTATTAAGTTTTCCAAATCTGTTGTGTTATTAATTTTGTTGATTATTTCTATTTTAATTTGGTGTTCATGCAATAATTGTGTCAGTTTCTCATAAAACAGAGCCCAATTAGTTTTCTTTGTATAAAATATCCTTGTTGTAGTTTGTATGTCCATACCCTTTGCCTTTGTCACTCGGATTTTAAAGGTGATGGTATTATGGTCTGAACTCGTCATACCTTCATCAATCTTCCAGTCTTCCACCAGGTCAAGAATTTCCGTCGTGCATGCCGTAACGTCCACAAAGCTACTGAGTGCTTTGCCTCCACGTACAGTAGCAAAAGTTGGTATATCGCCATCGTTGAGTACCTGCAACCCCATTTCATGCAGTGCTCCAGAAAGCTCATCCCCTTTTTTATCATTGTTCGGACTCCCCCACCAATTACTCTTGGCGTTCGCGTCTCCACCTATGATCAGATATCGAGTTTTGATGTTGTCTTTAATTTTCTTCAGCTGCTCTATATATTGATCCAGTTCCCGCACGTCGGGCTCGAAGTAGAATGAGACTACAACAATCTCCCAGGCACTAGTTTTAAGTTTAACAACCCCGATGTTTTTGGTTGTATAATCGGTTACTTGGACGGCGTCGATACTGTTATCAAAGACAGCAACTGCCGCTTTGACAACGCCATCTGTTTGGCTAGTGCACTGGAAGATCCGAACTCCTCTGTAGTCTTTCATTCTACCCAGAGCCCCCACGTATGGTTCTTGGATAAGAGCGAAGGCCGCCTTTTTTGTACTAGCTTCGAGCATCAGTTCCTGTGTTGCAAGGGCTTTTCGTTGGAGGTTTGCCTGAACTGCAAGGTACGGTATATTGTTAGCTGGAAGTTGTTTGACGCCAAGAACTACCTCAGCAATATGAGACGGTGGCCCGGGCCAGCGCATCCCATCTGCGCCTCACTGCACACTCTGTGCTAAAAGCATTGTGGTCTGTTCTATCCAGTTTTGCTTGTGTGCAGTTACAGCACTTCGGGGTTACGCCAGCCAGTAGGTCTGCGCAGTTATCCTTCATGTGGGGCCCACCACAGTGGCTACATTTTTCGATAGTTGTTTTGCAAAAGCGTCTACCGTGTCCATATGCCAGGCAGAGGGAGCACTGTACAAGGGGCGATTGGTCGGACACCCTTATCCTCTGGAGGTCTATATTTACTGCGCCTGACTCTGTCATTTTCTTCCATATATTTGGGGACACCTTTAGGACGATGTGGCACTGTAAGGGGTTTCGTGCCTTTTTCCTATACTTTACTTCGAAGGTTTCGTCTTTTTGTAGGGTGCCAAGTAGTTCCTTATTTTGGTTTATGAGTGCTTTCATCACATCGTCGTCAGAGTTGTAGGAGAAGACATCCCGCAACATTAAGAGAGGGTCTTTATTTTTCACTTCTTCGACTTGGAGGTGGACTTCGGCCTTTCTGAGTCTCTCTTTTACTTTTTCTCTTTCCTCTATTGTTCTGCATCCCAGAATAATTTTCCGGTCCTTTGCTTTCCGCACTTTTTCTACCCTCACCCATCCTTCCTTGGCCTCCATAACCTCTCTTATTCGCGTGAGTACTTCCTCTCCGCTTTCCTCATTGTCTTTGGAAGTGACGACTACCGAGTGCAGTGCCGTTGGCACAGAGGGCTGGGGCCCACGTTGCCCGGATGCCACACTCGCGTAGGTCGTGTTCTCGAGGAGTTCCTTCTTTTCATCTAGTGTCTTCTTTAGCACTTCCATTCTCTCATTGCTCTCCCTCACCAGCCTACTATGTTCAGCGAGCGTGGAGAGCAAGTGAGAGATGTCATCCTTTGCTGAGAAGCGGTTTGGAGTAGAAGGCAAGAGAGGGACGTCTTCCAATGTTGGGACAGGGGTCAGCGGCAAGGAAGTTTGTGTTGACTGCGCCTTTGATTGTTTCCCAGTCGGCGCTAAGTTTTGTTCCTTAGTCCTGGCTTTTTCGGATTCTTTAACGAGTTTGCAAAGCCGAAAGGACTCCTCTATCACACCCTCCTTTATATCCGTCCTCAAGTTTCGAGATTCGCCGAGGTGATAATGTATGTTTTTCAAACAGGCATTAGCCTCGGCGGTTCTATTGGCGTACTTGGAGGCGTGTGCCGGGGGGCTGATCGACTTTGGCTGCGCCTCTGGCTGGTTCGCTTCCCATTCCCCGATGCTGCGCCTGACACTAGAATTTTGTTTTTTAGCTCCTGAAGGACCTGCCTTCTCGGTCATTTTTGGGGATTTTTGGGAGGGGGGTGGGTTGGTCTTTTTGGCGGGAGTATGAAACCCAAACATGTTTGAGGGGAGTGTCCGAGTTGTAAATAAAGGAAAAAATTTGTAAAAGTTGTATAAATATATGAATTAAAGGTCAATATGAGTTATGAAACCAAAATAGTAAAGATTTTACACAAAAAATGTGTAAAAGTCAAGTCAGCTTCAATAAATAAAGCTTAGAACTAATAATTGATGTACCGTGTGATACGGTATAAGGTCCTAATTGAATTAAAACGTCAAATTATGACGTAGTCAAATAATAGCGATTTTGAGTATAACGCAGTGATCCAAAAAACGATATACCTTATCGAGACTGGGAGGGTGGGCGGGCGAAATTTTTGTTTTTTATGGGCCGTAGCGCTCCCAAAGGGGGCGGGTTATTTAGGGGGGATGTTAATACACCCTTAGCAGTGATTCCCTTAAATAAAAGTTGCTATTTGGGTGAGTAATAGCAATAAAACCTATAAAAAACACAATTTCCTATGAAAAATTTCGAAAAAACTACCAAAAATACACTAAAATTCTACTAATTTGATTTTTCTGTTTCAGATCCGGGAGGAGCTTCCAGAGCTGCGTCTATTGATACCAGGAACAACTATATAGCGTCCAGAATTTAAAAGTCAAAATTCAGTTTGTATGAGAAATGTACCGGGTTAGGTGAACTTTTCTATTTCGATGAGAAGTTTGTATTGCCAATATTTTGTTTTTTATGGGCCGTAGCGCTCCCAAAGGGGGCGGGTTATTTAGGGGGGATGTTAATACACCCTTAGCAGTGATTCCCTTAAATAAAAGTTGCTATTTGGGTGAGTAATAGCAATAAAACCTATAAAAAACACAATTTCCTATGAAAAATTTCGAAAAAACTACCAAAAATACACTAAAATTCTACTAATTTGATTTTTCTGTTTCAGATCCGGGAGGAGCTTCCAGAGCTGCGTCTATTGATACCAGGAACAACTATATAGCGTCCAGAATTTAAAAGTCAAAATTCAGTTTGTATGAGAAATGTACCGGGTTAGGTGAACTTTTCTATTTCGATGAGAAGTTTGTATTGCCAATATTTAGTTTTTTATGGGCCGTAGCGCTCCCAAAGGGGGCGGGTTATTTAGGGGGGATGTTAATACACCCTTAGCAGTGATTCCCTTAAATAAAAGTTGCTATTTGGGTGAGTAATAGCAATAAAACCTATAAAAAACACAATTTCCTATGAAAAATTTCGAAAAAACTACCAAAAATACACTAAAATTCTACTAATTTGATTTTTCTGTTTCAGATCCGGGAGGAGCTTCCAGAGCTGCGTCTATTGATACCAGGAACAACTATATAGCGTCCAGAATTTAAAAGTCAAAATTCAGTTTGTATGAGAAATGTACCGGGTTAGGTGAACTTTTCTATTTCGATGAGAAGTTTGTATTGCCAATATTTTGTTTTTTATGGGCCGTAGCGCTCCCAAAGGGGGCGGGTTATTTAGGGGGGATGTTAATACACCCTTAGCAGTGATTCCCTTAAATAAAAGTTGCTATTTGGGTGAGTAATAGCAATAAAACCTATAAAAAACACAATTTCCTATGAAAAATTTCGAAAAAACTACCAAAAATACACTAAAATTCTACTAATTTGATTTTTCTGTTTCAGATCCGGGAGGAGCTTCCAGAGCTGCGTCTATTGATACCAGGAACAACTATATAGCGTCCAGAATTTAAAAGTCAAAATTCAGTTTGTATGAGAAATGTACCGGGTTAGGTGAACTTTTCTATTTCGATGAGAAGTTTGTATTGCCAATATTTTGTTTTTTATGGGCCGTAGCGCTCCCAAAGGGGGCGGGTTATTTAGGGGGGATGTTAATACACCCTTAGCAGTGATTCCCTTAAATAAAAGTTGCTATTTGGGTGAGTAATAGCAATAAAACCTATAAAAAACACAATTTCCTATGAAAAATTTCGAAAAAACTACCAAAAATACACTAAAATTCTACTAATTTGATTTTTCTGTTTCAGATCCGGGAGGAGCTTCCAGAGCTGCGTCTATTGATACCAGGAACAACTATATAGCGTCCAGAATTTAAAAGTCAAAATTCAGTTTGTATGAGAAATGTACCGGGTTAGGTGAACTTTTCTATTTCGATGAGAAGTTTGTATTGCCAATATTTAGTTTTTTATGGGCCGTAGCGCTCCCAAAGGGGGCGGGTTATTTAGGGGGGATGTTAATACACCCTTAGCAGTGATTCCCTTAAATAAAAGTTGCTATTTGGGTGAGTAATAGCAATAAAACCTATAAAAAACACAATTTCCTATGAAAAATTTCGAAAAAACTACCAAAAATACACTAAAATTCTACTAATTTGATTTTTCTGTTTCAGATCCGGGAGGAGCTTCCAGAGCTGCGTCTATTGATACCAGGAACAACTATATAGCGTCCAGAATTTAAAAGTCAAAATTCAGTTTGTATGAGAAATGTACCGGGTTAGGTGAACTTTTCTATTTCGATGAGAAGTTTGTATTGCCAATATTTTGTTTTTTATGGGCCGTAGCGCTCCCAAAGGGGGCGGGTTATTTAGGGGGGATGTTAATACACCCTTAGCAGTGATTCCCTTAAATAAAAGTTGCTATTTGGGTGAGTAATAGCAATAAAACCTATAAAAAACACAATTTCCTATGAAAAATTTCGAAAAAACTACCAAAAATACACTAAAATTCTACTAATTTGATTTTTCTGTTTCAGATCCGGGAGGAGCTTCCAGAGCTGCGTCTATTGATACCAGGAACAACTATATAGCGTCCAGAATTTAAAAGTCAAAATTCAGTTTGTATGAGAAATGTACCGGGTTAGGTGAACTTTTCTATTTCGATGAGAAGTTTGTATTGCCAATATTTAGTTTTTTATGGGCCGTAGCGCTCCCAAAGGGGGCGGGTTATTTAGGGGGGATGTTAATACACCCTTAGCAGTGATTCCCTTAAATAAAAGTTGCTATTTGGGTGAGTAATAGCAATAAAACCTATAAAAAACACAATTTCCTATGAAAAATTTCGAAAAAACTACCAAAAATACACTAAAATTCTACTAATTTGATTTTTCTGTTTCAGATCCGGGAGGAGCTTCCAGAGCTGCGTCTATTGATACCAGGAACAACTATATAGCGTCCAGAATTTAAAAGTCAAAATTCAGTTTGTATGAGAAATGTACCGGGTTAGGTGAACTTTTCTATTTCGATGAGAAGTTTGTATTGCCAATATTTTGTTTTTTATGGGCCGTAGCGCTCCCAAAGGGGGCGGGTTATTTAGGGGGGATGTTAATACACCCTTAGCAGTGATTCCCTTAAATAAAAGTTGCTATTTGGGTGAGTAATAGCAATAAAACCTATAAAAAACACAATTTCCTATGAAAAATTTCGAAAAAACTACCAAAAATACACTAAAATTCTACTAATTTGATTTTTCTGTTTCAGATCCGGGAGGAGCTTCCAGAGCTGCGTCTATTGATACCAGGAACAACTATATAGCGTCCAGAATTTAAAAGTCAAAATTCAGTTTGTATGAGAAATGTACCGGGTTAGGTGAACTTTTCTATTTCGATGAGAAGTTTGTATTGCCAATATTTTGTTTTTTATGGGCCGTAGCGCTCCCAAAGGGGGCGGGTTATTTAGGGGGGATGTTAATACACCCTTAGCAGTGATTCCCTTAAATAAAAGTTGCTATTTGGGTGAGTAATAGCAATAAAACCTATAAAAAACACAATTTCCTATGAAAAATTTCGAAAAAACTACCAAAAATACACTAAAATTCTACTAATTTGATTTTTCTGTTTCAGATCCGGGAGGAGCTTCCAGAGCTGCGTCTATTGATACCAGGAACAACTATATAGCGTCCAGAATTTAAAAGTCAAAATTCAGTTTGTATGAGAAATGTACCGGGTTAGGTGAACTTTTCTATTTCGATGAGAAGTTTGTATTGCCAATATTTTGTTTTTTATGGGCCGTAGCGCTCCCAAAGGGGGCGGGTTATTTAGGGGGGATGTTAATACACCCTTAGCAGTGATTCCCTTAAATAAAAGTTGCTATTTGGGTGAGTAATAGCAATAAAACCTATAAAAAACACAATTTCCTATGAAAAATTTCGAAAAAACTACCAAAAATACACTAAAATTCTACTAATTTGATTTTTCTGTTTCAGATCCGGGAGGAGCTTCCAGAGCTGCGTCTATTGATACCAGGAACAACTATATAGCGTCCAGAATTTAAAAGTCAAAATTCAGTTTGTATGAGAAATGTACCGGGTTAGGTGAACTTTTCTATTTCGATGAGAAGTTTGTATTGCCAATATTTAGTTTTTTATGGGCCGTAGCGCTCCCAAAGGGGGCGGGTTATTTAGGGGGGATGTTAATACACCCTTAGCAGTGATTCCCTTAAATAAAAGTTGCTATTTGGGTGAGTAATAGCAATAAAACCTATAAAAAACACAATTTCCTATGAAAAATTTCGAAAAAACTACCAAAAATACACTAAAATTCTACTAATTTGATTTTTCTGTTTCAGATCCGGGAGGAGCTTCCAGAGCTGCGTCTATTGATACCAGGAACAACTATATAGCGTCCAGAATTTAAAAGTCAAAATTCAGTTTGTATGAGAAATGTACCGGGTTAGGTGAACTTTTCTATTTCGATGAGAAGTTTGTATTGCCAATATTTAGTTTTTTATGGGCCGTAGCGCTCCCAAAGGGGGCGGGTTATTTAGGGGGGATGTTAATACACCCTTAGCAGTGATTCCCTTAAATAAAAGTTGCTATTTGGGTGAGTAATAGCAATAAAACCTATAAAAAACACAATTTCCTATGAAAAATTTCGAAAAAACTACCAAAAATACACTAAAATTCTACTAATTTGATTTTTCTGTTTCAGATCCGGGAGGAGCTTCCAGAGCTGCGTCTATTGATACCAGGAACAACTATATAGCGTCCAGAATTTAAAAGTCAAAATTCAGTTTGTATGAGAAATGTACCGGGTTAGGTGAACTTTTCTATTTCGATGAGAAGTTTGTATTGCCAATATTTTGTTTTTTATGGGCCGTAGCGCTCCCAAAGGGGGCGGGTTATTTAGGGGGGATGTTAATACACCCTTAGCAGTGATTCCCTTAAATAAAAGTTGCTATTTGGGTGAGTAATAGCAATAAAACCTATAAAAAACACAATTTCCTATGAAAAATTTCGAAAAAACTACCAAAAATACACTAAAATTCTACTAATTTGATTTTTCTGTTTCAGATCCGGGAGGAGCTTCCAGAGCTGCGTCTATTGATACCAGGAACAACTATATAGCGTCCAGAATTTAAAAGTCAAAATTCAGTTTGTATGAGAAATGTACCGGGTTAGGTGAACTTTTCTATTTCGATGAGAAGTTTGTATTGCCAATATTTTGTTTTTTATGGGCCGTAGCGCTCCCAAAGGGGGCGGGTTATTTAGGGGGGATGTTAATACACCCTTAGCAGTGATTCCCTTAAATAAAAGTTGCTATTTGGGTGAGTAATAGCAATAAAACCTATAAAAAACACAATTTCCTATGAAAAATTTCGAAAAAACTACCAAAAATACACTAAAATTCTACTAATTTGATTTTTCTGTTTCAGATCCGGGAGGAGCTTCCAGAGCTGCGTCTATTGATACCAGGAACAACTATATAGCGTCCAGAATTTAAAAGTCAAAATTCAGTTTGTATGAGAAATGTACCGGGTTAGGTGAACTTTTCTATTTCGATGAGAAGTTTGTATTGCCAATATTTTGTTTTTTATGGGCCGTAGCGCTCCCAAAGGGGGCGGGTTATTTAGGGGGGATGTTAATACACCCTTAGCAGTGATTCCCTTAAATAAAAGTTGCTATTTGGGTGAGTAATAGCAATAAAACCTATAAAAAACACAATTTCCTATGAAAAATTTCGAAAAAACTACCAAAAATACACTAAAATTCTACTAATTTGATTTTTCTGTTTCAGATCCGGGAGGAGCTTCCAGAGCTGCGTCTATTGATACCAGGAACAACTATATAGCGTCCAGAATTTAAAAGTCAAAATTCAGTTTGTATGAGAAATGTACCGGGTTAGGTGAACTTTTCTATTTCGATGAGAAGTTTGTATTGCCAATATTTTGTTTTTTATGGGCCGTAGCGCTCCCAAAGGGGGCGGGTTATTTAGGGGGGATGTTAATACACCCTTAGCAGTGATTCCCTTAAATAAAAGTTGCTATTTGGGTGAGTAATAGCAATAAAACCTATAAAAAACACAATTTCCTATGAAAAATTTCGAAAAAACTACCAAAAATACACTAAAATTCTACTAATTTGATTTTTCTGTTTCAGATCCGGGAGGAGCTTCCAGAGCTGCGTCTATTGATACCAGGAACAACTATATAGCGTCCAGAATTTAAAAGTCAAAATTCAGTTTGTATGAGAAATGTACCGGGTTAGGTGAACTTTTCTATTTCGATGAGAAGTTTGTATTGCCAATATTTTGTTTTTTATGGGCCGTAGCGCTCCCAAAGGGGGCGGGTTATTTAGGGGGGATGTTAATACACCCTTAGCAGTGATTCCCTTAAATAAAAGTTGCTATTTGGGTGAGTAATAGCAATAAAACCTATAAAAAACACAATTTCCTATGAAAAATTTCGAAAAAACTACCAAAAATACACTAAAATTCTACTAATTTGATTTTTCTGTTTCAGATCCGGGAGGAGCTTCCAGAGCTGCGTCTATTGATACCAGGAACAACTATATAGCGTCCAGAATTTAAAAGTCAAAATTCAGTTTGTATGAGAAATGTACCGGGTTAGGTGAACTTTTCTATTTCGATGAGAAGTTTGTATTGCCAATATTTAGTTTTTTATGGGCCGTAGCGCTCCCAAAGGGGGCGGGTTATTTAGGGGGGATGTTAATACACCCTTAGCAGTGATTCCCTTAAATAAAAGTTGCTATTTGGGTGAGTAATAGCAATAAAACCTATAAAAAACACAATTTCCTATGAAAAATTTCGAAAAAACTACCAAAAATACACTAAAATTCTACTAATTTGATTTTTCTGTTTCAGATCCGGGAGGAGCTTCCAGAGCTGCGTCTATTGATACCAGGAACAACTATATAGCGTCCAGAATTTAAAAGTCAAAATTCAGTTTGTATGAGAAATGTACCGGGTTAGGTGAACTTTTCTATTTCGATGAGAAGTTTGTATTGCCAATATTTTGTTTTTTATGGGCCGTAGCGCTCCCAAAGGGGGCGGGTTATTTAGGGGGGATGTTAATACACCCTTAGCAGTGATTCCCTTAAATAAAAGTTGCTATTTGGGTGAGTAATAGCAATAAAACCTATAAAAAACACAATTTCCTATGAAAAATTTCGAAAAAACTACCAAAAATACACTAAAATTCTACTAATTTGATTTTTCTGTTTCAGATCCGGGAGGAGCTTCCAGAGCTGCGTCTATTGATACCAGGAACAACTATATAGCGTCCAGAATTTAAAAGTCAAAATTCAGTTTGTATGAGAAATGTACCGGGTTAGGTGAACTTTTCTATTTCGATGAGAAGTTTGTATTGCCAATATTTTGTTTTTTATGGGCCGTAGCGCTCCCAAAGGGGGCGGGTTATTTAGGGGGGATGTTAATACACCCTTAGCAGTGATTCCCTTAAATAAAAGTTGCTATTTGGGTGAGTAATAGCAATAAAACCTATAAAAAACACAATTTCCTATGAAAAATTTCGAAAAAACTACCAAAAATACACTAAAATTCTACTAATTTGATTTTTCTGTTTCAGATCCGGGAGGAGCTTCCAGAGCTGCGTCTATTGATACCAGGAACAACTATATAGCGTCCAGAATTTAAAAGTCAAAATTCAGTTTGTATGAGAAATGTACCGGGTTAGGTGAACTTTTCTATTTCGATGAGAAGTTTGTATTGCCAATATTTTGTTTTTTATGGGCCGTAGCGCTCCCAAAGGGGGCGGGTTATTTAGGGGGGATGTTAATACACCCTTAGCAGTGATTCCCTTAAATAAAAGTTGCTATTTGGGTGAGTAATAGCAATAAAACCTATAAAAAACACAATTTCCTATGAAAAATTTCGAAAAAACTACCAAAAATACACTAAAATTCTACTAATTTGATTTTTCTGTTTCAGATCCGGGAGGAGCTTCCAGAGCTGCGTCTATTGATACCAGGAACAACTATATAGCGTCCAGAATTTAAAAGTCAAAATTCAGTTTGTATGAGAAATGTACCGGGTTAGGTGAACTTTTCTATTTCGATGAGAAGTTTGTATTGCCAATATTTAGTTTTTTATGGGCCGTAGCGCTCCCAAAGGGGGCGGGTTATTTAGGGGGGATGTTAATACACCCTTAGCAGTGATTCCCTTAAATAAAAGTTGCTATTTGGGTGAGTAATAGCAATAAAACCTATAAAAAACACAATTTCCTATGAAAAATTTCGAAAAAACTACCAAAAATACACTAAAATTCTACTAATTTGATTTTTCTGTTTCAGATCCGGGAGGAGCTTCCAGAGCTGCGTCTATTGATACCAGGAACAACTATATAGCGTCCAGAATTTAAAAGTCAAAATTCAGTTTGTATGAGAAATGTACCGGGTTAGGTGAACTTTTCTATTTCGATGAGAAGTTTGTATTGCCAATATTTTGTTTTTTATGGGCCGTAGCGCTCCCAAAGGGGGCGGGTTATTTAGGGGGGATGTTAATACACCCTTAGCAGTGATTCCCTTAAATAAAAGTTGCTATTTGGGTGAGTAATAGCAATAAAACCTATAAAAAACACAATTTCCTATGAAAAATTTCGAAAAAACTACCAAAAATACACTAAAATTCTACTAATTTGATTTTTCTGTTTCAGATCCGGGAGGAGCTTCCAGAGCTGCGTCTATTGATACCAGGAACAACTATATAGCGTCCAGAATTTAAAAGTCAAAATTCAGTTTGTATGAGAAATGTACCGGGTTAGGTGAACTTTTCTATTTCGATGAGAAGTTTGTATTGCCAATATTTAGTTTTTTATGGGCCGTAGCGCTCCCAAAGGGGGCGGGTTATTTAGGGGGGATGTTAATACACCCTTAGCAGTGATTCCCTTAAATAAAAGTTGCTATTTGGGTGAGTAATAGCAATAAAACCTATAAAAAACACAATTTCCTATGAAAAATTTCGAAAAAACTACCAAAAATACACTAAAATTCTACTAATTTGATTTTTCTGTTTCAGATCCGGGAGGAGCTTCCAGAGCTGCGTCTATTGATACCAGGAACAACTATATAGCGTCCAGAATTTAAAAGTCAAAATTCAGTTTGTATGAGAAATGTACCGGGTTAGGTGAACTTTTCTATTTCGATGAGAAGTTTGTATTGCCAATATTTTGTTTTTTATGGGCCGTAGCGCTCCCAAAGGGGGCGGGTTATTTAGGGGGGATGTTAATACACCCTTAGCAGTGATTCCCTTAAATAAAAGTTGCTATTTGGGTGAGTAATAGCAATAAAACCTATAAAAAACACAATTTCCTATGAAAAATTTCGAAAAAACTACCAAAAATACACTAAAATTCTACTAATTTGATTTTTCTGTTTCAGATCCGGGAGGAGCTTCCAGAGCTGCGTCTATTGATACCAGGAACAACTATATAGCGTCCAGAATTTAAAAGTCAAAATTCAGTTTGTATGAGAAATGTACCGGGTTAGGTGAACTTTTCTATTTCGATGAGAAGTTTGTATTGCCAATATTTAGTTTTTTATGGGCCGTAGCGCTCCCAAAGGGGGCGGGTTATTTAGGGGGGATGTTAATACACCCTTAGCAGTGATTCCCTTAAATAAAAGTTGCTATTTGGGTGAGTAATAGCAATAAAACCTATAAAAAACACAATTTCCTATGAAAAATTTCGAAAAAACTACCAAAAATACACTAAAATTCTACTAATTTGATTTTTCTGTTTCAGATCCGGGAGGAGCTTCCAGAGCTGCGTCTATTGATACCAGGAACAACTATATAGCGTCCAGAATTTAAAAGTCAAAATTCAGTTTGTATGAGAAATGTACCGGGTTAGGTGAACTTTTCTATTTCGATGAGAAGTTTGTATTGCCAATATTTTGTTTTTTATGGGCCGTAGCGCTCCCAAAGGGGGCGGGTTATTTAGGGGGGATGTTAATACACCCTTAGCAGTGATTCCCTTAAATAAAAGTTGCTATTTGGGTGAGTAATAGCAATAAAACCTATAAAAAACACAATTTCCTATGAAAAATTTCGAAAAAACTACCAAAAATACACTAAAATTCTACTAATTTGATTTTTCTGTTTCAGATCCGGGAGGAGCTTCCAGAGCTGCGTCTATTGATACCAGGAACAACTATATAGCGTCCAGAATTTAAAAGTCAAAATTCAGTTTGTATGAGAAATGTACCGGGTTAGGTGAACTTTTCTATTTCGATGAGAAGTTTGTATTGCCAATATTTTGTTTTTTATGGGCCGTAGCGCTCCCAAAGGGGGCGGGTTATTTAGGGGGGATGTTAATACACCCTTAGCAGTGATTCCCTTAAATAAAAGTTGCTATTTGGGTGAGTAATAGCAATAAAACCTATAAAAAACACAATTTCCTATGAAAAATTTCGAAAAAACTACCAAAAATACACTAAAATTCTACTAATTTGATTTTTCTGTTTCAGATCCGGGAGGAGCTTCCAGAGCTGCGTCTATTGATACCAGGAACAACTATATAGCGTCCAGAATTTAAAAGTCAAAATTCAGTTTGTATGAGAAATGTACCGGGTTAGGTGAACTTTTCTATTTCGATGAGAAGTTTGTATTGCCAATATTTTGTTTTTTATGGGCCGTAGCGCTCCCAAAGGGGGCGGGTTATTTAGGGGGGATGTTAATACACCCTTAGCAGTGATTCCCTTAAATAAAAGTTGCTATTTGGGTGAGTAATAGCAATAAAACCTATAAAAAACACAATTTCCTATGAAAAATTTCGAAAAAACTACCAAAAATACACTAAAATTCTACTAATTTGATTTTTCTGTTTCAGATCCGGGAGGAGCTTCCAGAGCTGCGTCTATTGATACCAGGAACAACTATATAGCGTCCAGAATTTAAAAGTCAAAATTCAGTTTGTATGAGAAATGTACCGGGTTAGGTGAACTTTTCTATTTCGATGAGAAGTTTGTATTGCCAATATTTTGTTTTTTATGGGCCGTAGCGCTCCCAAAGGGGGCGGGTTATTTAGGGGGGATGTTAATACACCCTTAGCAGTGATTCCCTTAAATAAAAGTTGCTATTTGGGTGAGTAATAGCAATAAAACCTATAAAAAACACAATTTCCTATGAAAAATTTCGAAAAAACTACCAAAAATACACTAAAATTCTACTAATTTGATTTTTCTGTTTCAGATCCGGGAGGAGCTTCCAGAGCTGCGTCTATTGATACCAGGAACAACTATATAGCGTCCAGAATTTAAAAGTCAAAATTCAGTTTGTATGAGAAATGTACCGGGTTAGGTGAACTTTTCTATTTCGATGAGAAGTTTGTATTGCCAATATTTAGTTTTTTATGGGCCGTAGCGCTCCCAAAGGGGGCGGGTTATTTAGGGGGGATGTTAATACACCCTTAGCAGTGATTCCCTTAAATAAAAGTTGCTATTTGGGTGAGTAATAGCAATAAAACCTATAAAAAACACAATTTCCTATGAAAAATTTCGAAAAAACTACCAAAAATACACTAAAATTCTACTAATTTGATTTTTCTGTTTCAGATCCGGGAGGAGCTTCCAGAGCTGCGTCTATTGATACCAGGAACAACTATATAGCGTCCAGAATTTAAAAGTCAAAATTCAGTTTGTATGAGAAATGTACCGGGTTAGGTGAACTTTTCTATTTCGATGAGAAGTTTGTATTGCCAATATTTTGTTTTTTATGGGCCGTAGCGCTCCCAAAGGGGGCGGGTTATTTAGGGGGGATGTTAATACACCCTTAGCAGTGATTCCCTTAAATAAAAGTTGCTATTTGGGTGAGTAATAGCAATAAAACCTATAAAAAACACAATTTCCTATGAAAAATTTCGAAAAAACTACCAAAAATACACTAAAATTCTACTAATTTGATTTTTCTGTTTCAGATCCGGGAGGAGCTTCCAGAGCTGCGTCTATTGATACCAGGAACAACTATATAGCGTCCAGAATTTAAAAGTCAAAATTCAGTTTGTATGAGAAATGTACCGGGTTAGGTGAACTTTTCTATTTCGATGAGAAGTTTGTATTGCCAATATTTTGTTTTTTATGGGCCGTAGCGCTCCCAAAGGGGGCGGGTTATTTAGGGGGGATGTTAATACACCCTTAGCAGTGATTCCCTTAAATAAAAGTTGCTATTTGGGTGAGTAATAGCAATAAAACCTATAAAAAACACAATTTCCTATGAAAAATTTCGAAAAAACTACCAAAAATACACTAAAATTCTACTAATTTGATTTTTCTGTTTCAGATCCGGGAGGAGCTTCCAGAGCTGCGTCTATTGATACCAGGAACAACTATATAGCGTCCAGAATTTAAAAGTCAAAATTCAGTTTGTATGAGAAATGTACCGGGTTAGGTGAACTTTTCTATTTCGATGAGAAGTTTGTATTGCCAATATTTTGTTTTTTATGGGCCGTAGCGCTCCCAAAGGGGGCGGGTTATTTAGGGGGGATGTTAATACACCCTTAGCAGTGATTCCCTTAAATAAAAGTTGCTATTTGGGTGAGTAATAGCAATAAAACCTATAAAAAACACAATTTCCTATGAAAAATTTCGAAAAAACTACCAAAAATACACTAAAATTCTACTAATTTGATTTTTCTGTTTCAGATCCGGGAGGAGCTTCCAGAGCTGCGTCTATTGATACCAGGAACAACTATATAGCGTCCAGAATTTAAAAGTCAAAATTCAGTTTGTATGAGAAATGTACCGGGTTAGGTGAACTTTTCTATTTCGATGAGAAGTTTGTATTGCCAATATTTTGTTTTTTATGGGCCGTAGCGCTCCCAAAGGGGGCGGGTTATTTAGGGGGGATGTTAATACACCCTTAGCAGTGATTCCCTTAAATAAAAGTTGCTATTTGGGTGAGTAATAGCAATAAAACCTATAAAAAACACAATTTCCTATGAAAAATTTCGAAAAAACTACCAAAAATACACTAAAATTCTACTAATTTGATTTTTCTGTTTCAGATCCGGGAGGAGCTTCCAGAGCTGCGTCTATTGATACCAGGAACAACTATATAGCGTCCAGAATTTAAAAGTCAAAATTCAGTTTGTATGAGAAATGTACCGGGTTAGGTGAACTTTTCTATTTCGATGAGAAGTTTGTATTGCCAATATTTAGTTTTTTATGGGCCGTAGCGCTCCCAAAGGGGGCGGGTTATTTAGGGGGGATGTTAATACACCCTTAGCAGTGATTCCCTTAAATAAAAGTTGCTATTTGGGTGAGTAATAGCAATAAAACCTATAAAAAACACAATTTCCTATGAAAAATTTCGAAAAAACTACCAAAAATACACTAAAATTCTACTAATTTGATTTTTCTGTTTCAGATCCGGGAGGAGCTTCCAGAGCTGCGTCTATTGATACCAGGAACAACTATATAGCGTCCAGAATTTAAAAGTCAAAATTCAGTTTGTATGAGAAATGTACCGGGTTAGGTGAACTTTTCTATTTCGATGAGAAGTTTGTATTGCCAATATTTTGTTTTTTATGGGCCGTAGCGCTCCCAAAGGGGGCGGGTTATTTAGGGGGGATGTTAATACACCCTTAGCAGTGATTCCCTTAAATAAAAGTTGCTATTTGGGTGAGTAATAGCAATAAAACCTATAAAAAACACAATTTCCTATGAAAAATTTCGAAAAAACTACCAAAAATACACTAAAATTCTACTAATTTGATTTTTCTGTTTCAGATCCGGGAGGAGCTTCCAGAGCTGCGTCTATTGATACCAGGAACAACTATATAGCGTCCAGAATTTAAAAGTCAAAATTCAGTTTGTATGAGAAATGTACCGGGTTAGGTGAACTTTTCTATTTCGATGAGAAGTTTGTATTGCCAATATTTTGTTTTTTATGGGCCGTAGCGCTCCCAAAGGGGGCGGGTTATTTAGGGGGGATGTTAATACACCCTTAGCAGTGATTCCCTTAAATAAAAGTTGCTATTTGGGTGAGTAATAGCAATAAAACCTATAAAAAACACAATTTCCTATGAAAAATTTCGAAAAAACTACCAAAAATACACTAAAATTCTACTAATTTGATTTTTCTGTTTCAGATCCGGGAGGAGCTTCCAGAGCTGCGTCTATTGATACCAGGAACAACTATATAGCGTCCAGAATTTAAAAGTCAAAATTCAGTTTGTATGAGAAATGTACCGGGTTAGGTGAACTTTTCTATTTCGATGAGAAGTTTGTATTGCCAATATTTTGTTTTTTATGGGCCGTAGCGCTCCCAAAGGGGGCGGGTTATTTAGGGGGGATGTTAATACACCCTTAGCAGTGATTCCCTTAAATAAAAGTTGCTATTTGGGTGAGTAATAGCAATAAAACCTATAAAAAACACAATTTCCTATGAAAAATTTCGAAAAAACTACCAAAAATACACTAAAATTCTACTAATTTGATTTTTCTGTTTCAGATCCGGGAGGAGCTTCCAGAGCTGCGTCTATTGATACCAGGAACAACTATATAGCGTCCAGAATTTAAAAGTCAAAATTCAGTTTGTATGAGAAATGTACCGGGTTAGGTGAACTTTTCTATTTCGATGAGAAGTTTGTATTGCCAATATTTAGTTTTTTATGGGCCGTAGCGCTCCCAAAGGGGGCGGGTTATTTAGGGGGGATGTTAATACACCCTTAGCAGTGATTCCCTTAAATAAAAGTTGCTATTTGGGTGAGTAATAGCAATAAAACCTATAAAAAACACAATTTCCTATGAAAAATTTCGAAAAAACTACCAAAAATACACTAAAATTCTACTAATTTGATTTTTCTGTTTCAGATCCGGGAGGAGCTTCCAGAGCTGCGTCTATTGATACCAGGAACAACTATATAGCGTCCAGAATTTAAAAGTCAAAATTCAGTTTGTATGAGAAATGTACCGGGTTAGGTGAACTTTTCTATTTCGATGAGAAGTTTGTATTGCCAATATTTAGTTTTTTATGGGCCGTAGCGCTCCCAAAGGGGGCGGGTTATTTAGGGGGGATGTTAATACACCCTTAGCAGTGATTCCCTTAAATAAAAGTTGCTATTTGGGTGAGTAATAGCAATAAAACCTATAAAAAACACAATTTCCTATGAAAAATTTCGAAAAAACTACCAAAAATACACTAAAATTCTACTAATTTGATTTTTCTGTTTCAGATCCGGGAGGAGCTTCCAGAGCTGCGTCTATTGATACCAGGAACAACTATATAGCGTCCAGAATTTAAAAGTCAAAATTCAGTTTGTATGAGAAATGTACCGGGTTAGGTGAACTTTTCTATTTCGATGAGAAGTTTGTATTGCCAATATTTTGTTTTTTATGGGCCGTAGCGCTCCCAAAGGGGGCGGGTTATTTAGGGGGGATGTTAATACACCCTTAGCAGTGATTCCCTTAAATAAAAGTTGCTATTTGGGTGAGTAATAGCAATAAAACCTATAAAAAACACAATTTCCTATGAAAAATTTCGAAAAAACTACCAAAAATACACTAAAATTCTACTAATTTGATTTTTCTGTTTCAGATCCGGGAGGAGCTTCCAGAGCTGCGTCTATTGATACCAGGAACAACTATATAGCGTCCAGAATTTAAAAGTCAAAATTCAGTTTGTATGAGAAATGTACCGGGTTAGGTGAACTTTTCTATTTCGATGAGAAGTTTGTATTGCCAATATTTTGTTTTTTATGGGCCGTAGCGCTCCCAAAGGGGGCGGGTTATTTAGGGGGGATGTTAATACACCCTTAGCAGTGATTCCCTTAAATAAAAGTTGCTATTTGGGTGAGTAATAGCAATAAAACCTATAAAAAACACAATTTCCTATGAAAAATTTCGAAAAAACTACCAAAAATACACTAAAATTCTACTAATTTGATTTTTCTGTTTCAGATCCGGGAGGAGCTTCCAGAGCTGCGTCTATTGATACCAGGAACAACTATATAGCGTCCAGAATTTAAAAGTCAAAATTCAGTTTGTATGAGAAATGTACCGGGTTAGGTGAACTTTTCTATTTCGATGAGAAGTTTGTATTGCCAATATTTAGTTTTTTATGGGCCGTAGCGCTCCCAAAGGGGGCGGGTTATTTAGGGGGGATGTTAATACACCCTTAGCAGTGATTCCCTTAAATAAAAGTTGCTATTTGGGTGAGTAATAGCAATAAAACCTATAAAAAACACAATTTCCTATGAAAAATTTCGAAAAAACTACCAAAAATACACTAAAATTCTACTAATTTGATTTTTCTGTTTCAGATCCGGGAGGAGCTTCCAGAGCTGCGTCTATTGATACCAGGAACAACTATATAGCGTCCAGAATTTAAAAGTCAAAATTCAGTTTGTATGAGAAATGTACCGGGTTAGGTGAACTTTTCTATTTCGATGAGAAGTTTGTATTGCCAATATTTTGTTTTTTATGGGCCGTAGCGCTCCCAAAGGGGGCGGGTTATTTAGGGGGGATGTTAATACACCCTTAGCAGTGATTCCCTTAAATAAAAGTTGCTATTTGGGTGAGTAATAGCAATAAAACCTATAAAAAACACAATTTCCTATGAAAAATTTCGAAAAAACTACCAAAAATACACTAAAATTCTACTAATTTGATTTTTCTGTTTCAGATCCGGGAGGAGCTTCCAGAGCTGCGTCTATTGATACCAGGAACAACTATATAGCGTCCAGAATTTAAAAGTCAAAATTCAGTTTGTATGAGAAATGTACCGGGTTAGGTGAACTTTTCTATTTCGATGAGAAGTTTGTATTGCCAATATTTTGTTTTTTATGGGCCGTAGCGCTCCCAAAGGGGGCGGGTTATTTAGGGGGGATGTTAATACACCCTTAGCAGTGATTCCCTTAAATAAAAGTTGCTATTTGGGTGAGTAATAGCAATAAAACCTATAAAAAACACAATTTCCTATGAAAAATTTCGAAAAAACTACCAAAAATACACTAAAATTCTACTAATTTGATTTTTCTGTTTCAGATCCGGGAGGAGCTTCCAGAGCTGCGTCTATTGATACCAGGAACAACTATATAGCGTCCAGAATTTAAAAGTCAAAATTCAGTTTGTATGAGAAATGTACCGGGTTAGGTGAACTTTTCTATTTCGATGAGAAGTTTGTATTGCCAATATTTAGTTTTTTATGGGCCGTAGCGCTCCCAAAGGGGGCGGGTTATTTAGGGGGGATGTTAATACACCCTTAGCAGTGATTCCCTTAAATAAAAGTTGCTATTTGGGTGAGTAATAGCAATAAAACCTATAAAAAACACAATTTCCTATGAAAAATTTCGAAAAAACTACCAAAAATACACTAAAATTCTACTAATTTGATTTTTCTGTTTCAGATCCGGGAGGAGCTTCCAGAGCTGCGTCTATTGATACCAGGAACAACTATATAGCGTCCAGAATTTAAAAGTCAAAATTCAGTTTGTATGAGAAATGTACCGGGTTAGGTGAACTTTTCTATTTCGATGAGAAGTTTGTATTGCCAATATTTAGTTTTTTATGGGCCGTAGCGCTCCCAAAGGGGGCGGGTTATTTAGGGGGGATGTTAATACACCCTTAGCAGTGATTCCCTTAAATAAAAGTTGCTATTTGGGTGAGTAATAGCAATAAAACCTATAAAAAACACAATTTCCTATGAAAAATTTCGAAAAAACTACCAAAAATACACTAAAATTCTACTAATTTGATTTTTCTGTTTCAGATCCGGGAGGAGCTTCCAGAGCTGCGTCTATTGATACCAGGAACAACTATATAGCGTCCAGAATTTAAAAGTCAAAATTCAGTTTGTATGAGAAATGTACCGGGTTAGGTGAACTTTTCTATTTCGATGAGAAGTTTGTATTGCCAATATTTTGTTTTTTATGGGCCGTAGCGCTCCCAAAGGGGGCGGGTTATTTAGGGGGGATGTTAATACACCCTTAGCAGTGATTCCCTTAAATAAAAGTTGCTATTTGGGTGAGTAATAGCAATAAAACCTATAAAAAACACAATTTCCTATGAAAAATTTCGAAAAAACTACCAAAAATACACTAAAATTCTACTAATTTGATTTTTCTGTTTCAGATCCGGGAGGAGCTTCCAGAGCTGCGTCTATTGATACCAGGAACAACTATATAGCGTCCAGAATTTAAAAGTCAAAATTCAGTTTGTATGAGAAATGTACCGGGTTAGGTGAACTTTTCTATTTCGATGAGAAGTTTGTATTGCCAATATTTTGTTTTTTATGGGCCGTAGCGCTCCCAAAGGGGGCGGGTTATTTAGGGGGGATGTTAATACACCCTTAGCAGTGATTCCCTTAAATAAAAGTTGCTATTTGGGTGAGTAATAGCAATAAAACCTATAAAAAACACAATTTCCTATGAAAAATTTCGAAAAAACTACCAAAAATACACTAAAATTCTACTAATTTGATTTTTCTGTTTCAGATCCGGGAGGAGCTTCCAGAGCTGCGTCTATTGATACCAGGAACAACTATATAGCGTCCAGAATTTAAAAGTCAAAATTCAGTTTGTATGAGAAATGTACCGGGTTAGGTGAACTTTTCTATTTCGATGAGAAGTTTGTATTGCCAATATTTTGTTTTTTATGGGCCGTAGCGCTCCCAAAGGGGGCGGGTTATTTAGGGGGGATGTTAATACACCCTTAGCAGTGATTCCCTTAAATAAAAGTTGCTATTTGGGTGAGTAATAGCAATAAAACCTATAAAAAACACAATTTCCTATGAAAAATTTCGAAAAAACTACCAAAAATACACTAAAATTCTACTAATTTGATTTTTCTGTTTCAGATCCGGGAGGAGCTTCCAGAGCTGCGTCTATTGATACCAGGAACAACTATATAGCGTCCAGAATTTAAAAGTCAAAATTCAGTTTGTATGAGAAATGTACCGGGTTAGGTGAACTTTTCTATTTCGATGAGAAGTTTGTATTGCCAATATTTTGTTTTTTATGGGCCGTAGCGCTCCCAAAGGGGGCGGGTTATTTAGGGGGGATGTTAATACACCCTTAGCAGTGATTCCCTTAAATAAAAGTTGCTATTTGGGTGAGTAATAGCAATAAAACCTATAAAAAACACAATTTCCTATGAAAAATTTCGAAAAAACTACCAAAAATACACTAAAATTCTACTAATTTGATTTTTCTGTTTCAGATCCGGGAGGAGCTTCCAGAGCTGCGTCTATTGATACCAGGAACAACTATATAGCGTCCAGAATTTAAAAGTCAAAATTCAGTTTGTATGAGAAATGTACCGGGTTAGGTGAACTTTTCTATTTCGATGAGAAGTTTGTATTGCCAATATTTTGTTTTTTATGGGCCGTAGCGCTCCCAAAGGGGGCGGGTTATTTAGGGGGGATGTTAATACACCCTTAGCAGTGATTCCCTTAAATAAAAGTTGCTATTTGGGTGAGTAATAGCAATAAAACCTATAAAAAACACAATTTCCTATGAAAAATTTCGAAAAAACTACCAAAAATACACTAAAATTCTACTAATTTGATTTTTCTGTTTCAGATCCGGGAGGAGCTTCCAGAGCTGCGTCTATTGATACCAGGAACAACTATATAGCGTCCAGAATTTAAAAGTCAAAATTCAGTTTGTATGAGAAATGTACCGGGTTAGGTGAACTTTTCTATTTCGATGAGAAGTTTGTATTGCCAATATTTTGTTTTTTATGGGCCGTAGCGCTCCCAAAGGGGGCGGGTTATTTAGGGGGGATGTTAATACACCCTTAGCAGTGATTCCCTTAAATAAAAGTTGCTATTTGGGTGAGTAATAGCAATAAAACCTATAAAAAACACAATTTCCTATGAAAAATTTCGAAAAAACTACCAAAAATACACTAAAATTCTACTAATTTGATTTTTCTGTTTCAGATCCGGGAGGAGCTTCCAGAGCTGCGTCTATTGATACCAGGAACAACTATATAGCGTCCAGAATTTAAAAGTCAAAATTCAGTTTGTATGAGAAATGTACCGGGTTAGGTGAACTTTTCTATTTCGATGAGAAGTTTGTATTGCCAATATTTTGTTTTTTATGGGCCGTAGCGCTCCCAAAGGGGGCGGGTTATTTAGGGGGGATGTTAATACACCCTTAGCAGTGATTCCCTTAAATAAAAGTTGCTATTTGGGTGAGTAATAGCAATAAAACCTATAAAAAACACAATTTCCTATGAAAAATTTCGAAAAAACTACCAAAAATACACTAAAATTCTACTAATTTGATTTTTCTGTTTCAGATCCGGGAGGAGCTTCCAGAGCTGCGTCTATTGATACCAGGAACAACTATATAGCGTCCAGAATTTAAAAGTCAAAATTCAGTTTGTATGAGAAATGTACCGGGTTAGGTGAACTTTTCTATTTCGATGAGAAGTTTGTATTGCCAATATTTTGTTTTTTATGGGCCGTAGCGCTCCCAAAGGGGGCGGGTTATTTAGGGGGGATGTTAATACACCCTTAGCAGTGATTCCCTTAAATAAAAGTTGCTATTTGGGTGAGTAATAGCAATAAAACCTATAAAAAACACAATTTCCTATGAAAAATTTCGAAAAAACTACCAAAAATACACTAAAATTCTACTAATTTGATTTTTCTGTTTCAGATCCGGGAGGAGCTTCCAGAGCTGCGTCTATTGATACCAGGAACAACTATATAGCGTCCAGAATTTAAAAGTCAAAATTCAGTTTGTATGAGAAATGTACCGGGTTAGGTGAACTTTTCTATTTCGATGAGAAGTTTGTATTGCCAATATTTTGTTTTTTATGGGCCGTAGCGCTCCCAAAGGGGGCGGGTTATTTAGGGGGGATGTTAATACACCCTTAGCAGTGATTCCCTTAAATAAAAGTTGCTATTTGGGTGAGTAATAGCAATAAAACCTATAAAAAACACAATTTCCTATGAAAAATTTCGAAAAAACTACCAAAAATACACTAAAATTCTACTAATTTGATTTTTCTGTTTCAGATCCGGGAGGAGCTTCCAGAGCTGCGTCTATTGATACCAGGAACAACTATATAGCGTCCAGAATTTAAAAGTCAAAATTCAGTTTGTATGAGAAATGTACCGGGTTAGGTGAACTTTTCTATTTCGATGAGAAGTTTGTATTGCCAATATTTTGTTTTTTATGGGCCGTAGCGCTCCCAAAGGGGGCGGGTTATTTAGGGGGGATGTTAATACACCCTTAGCAGTGATTCCCTTAAATAAAAGTTGCTATTTGGGTGAGTAATAGCAATAAAACCTATAAAAAACACAATTTCCTATGAAAAATTTCGAAAAAACTACCAAAAATACACTAAAATTCTACTAATTTGATTTTTCTGTTTCAGATCCGGGAGGAGCTTCCAGAGCTGCGTCTATTGATACCAGGAACAACTATATAGCGTCCAGAATTTAAAAGTCAAAATTCAGTTTGTATGAGAAATGTACCGGGTTAGGTGAACTTTTCTATTTCGATGAGAAGTTTGTATTGCCAATATTTTGTTTTTTATGGGCCGTAGCGCTCCCAAAGGGGGCGGGTTATTTAGGGGGGATGTTAATACACCCTTAGCAGTGATTCCCTTAAATAAAAGTTGCTATTTGGGTGAGTAATAGCAATAAAACCTATAAAAAACACAATTTCCTATGAAAAATTTCGAAAAAACTACCAAAAATACACTAAAATTCTACTAATTTGATTTTTCTGTTTCAGATCCGGGAGGAGCTTCCAGAGCTGCGTCTATTGATACCAGGAACAACTATATAGCGTCCAGAATTTAAAAGTCAAAATTCAGTTTGTATGAGAAATGTACCGGGTTAGGTGAACTTTTCTATTTCGATGAGAAGTTTGTATTGCCAATATTTTGTTTTTTATGGGCCGTAGCGCTCCCAAAGGGGGCGGGTTATTTAGGGGGGATGTTAATACACCCTTAGCAGTGATTCCCTTAAATAAAAGTTGCTATTTGGGTGAGTAATAGCAATAAAACCTATAAAAAACACAATTTCCTATGAAAAATTTCGAAAAAACTACCAAAAATACACTAAAATTCTACTAATTTGATTTTTCTGTTTCAGATCCGGGAGGAGCTTCCAGAGCTGCGTCTATTGATACCAGGAACAACTATATAGCGTCCAGAATTTAAAAGTCAAAATTCAGTTTGTATGAGAAATGTACCGGGTTAGGTGAACTTTTCTATTTCGATGAGAAGTTTGTATTGCCAATATTTAGTTTTTTATGGGCCGTAGCGCTCCCAAAGGGGGCGGGTTATTTAGGGGGGATGTTAATACACCCTTAGCAGTGATTCCCTTAAATAAAAGTTGCTATTTGGGTGAGTAATAGCAATAAAACCTATAAAAAACACAATTTCCTATGAAAAATTTCGAAAAAACTACCAAAAATACACTAAAATTCTACTAATTTGATTTTTCTGTTTCAGATCCGGGAGGAGCTTCCAGAGCTGCGTCTATTGATACCAGGAACAACTATATAGCGTCCAGAATTTAAAAGTCAAAATTCAGTTTGTATGAGAAATGTACCGGGTTAGGTGAACTTTTCTATTTCGATGAGAAGTTTGTATTGCCAATATTTAGTTTTTTATGGGCCGTAGCGCTCCCAAAGGGGGCGGGTTATTTAGGGGGGATGTTAATACACCCTTAGCAGTGATTCCCTTAAATAAAAGTTGCTATTTGGGTGAGTAATAGCAATAAAACCTATAAAAAACACAATTTCCTATGAAAAATTTCGAAAAAACTACCAAAAATACACTAAAATTCTACTAATTTGATTTTTCTGTTTCAGATCCGGGAGGAGCTTCCAGAGCTGCGTCTATTGATACCAGGAACAACTATATAGCGTCCAGAATTTAAAAGTCAAAATTCAGTTTGTATGAGAAATGTACCGGGTTAGGTGAACTTTTCTATTTCGATGAGAAGTTTGTATTGCCAATATTTTGTTTTTTATGGGCCGTAGCGCTCCCAAAGGGGGCGGGTTATTTAGGGGGGATGTTAATACACCCTTAGCAGTGATTCCCTTAAATAAAAGTTGCTATTTGGGTGAGTAATAGCAATAAAACCTATAAAAAACACAATTTCCTATGAAAAATTTCGAAAAAACTACCAAAAATACACTAAAATTCTACTAATTTGATTTTTCTGTTTCAGATCCGGGAGGAGCTTCCAGAGCTGCGTCTATTGATACCAGGAACAACTATATAGCGTCCAGAATTTAAAAGTCAAAATTCAGTTTGTATGAGAAATGTACCGGGTTAGGTGAACTTTTCTATTTCGATGAGAAGTTTGTATTGCCAATATTTTGTTTTTTATGGGCCGTAGCGCTCCCAAAGGGGGCGGGTTATTTAGGGGGGATGTTAATACACCCTTAGCAGTGATTCCCTTAAATAAAAGTTGCTATTTGGGTGAGTAATAGCAATAAAACCTATAAAAAACACAATTTCCTATGAAAAATTTCGAAAAAACTACCAAAAATACACTAAAATTCTACTAATTTGATTTTTCTGTTTCAGATCCGGGAGGAGCTTCCAGAGCTGCGTCTATTGATACCAGGAACAACTATATAGCGTCCAGAATTTAAAAGTCAAAATTCAGTTTGTATGAGAAATGTACCGGGTTAGGTGAACTTTTCTATTTCGATGAGAAGTTTGTATTGCCAATATTTTGTTTTTTATGGGCCGTAGCGCTCCCAAAGGGGGCGGGTTATTTAGGGGGGATGTTAATACACCCTTAGCAGTGATTCCCTTAAATAAAAGTTGCTATTTGGGTGAGTAATAGCAATAAAACCTATAAAAAACACAATTTCCTATGAAAAATTTCGAAAAAACTACCAAAAATACACTAAAATTCTACTAATTTGATTTTTCTGTTTCAGATCCGGGAGGAGCTTCCAGAGCTGCGTCTATTGATACCAGGAACAACTATATAGCGTCCAGAATTTAAAAGTCAAAATTCAGTTTGTATGAGAAATGTACCGGGTTAGGTGAACTTTTCTATTTCGATGAGAAGTTTGTATTGCCAATATTTTGTTTTTTATGGGCCGTAGCGCTCCCAAAGGGGGCGGGTTATTTAGGGGGGATGTTAATACACCCTTAGCAGTGATTCCCTTAAATAAAAGTTGCTATTTGGGTGAGTAATAGCAATAAAACCTATAAAAAACACAATTTCCTATGAAAAATTTCGAAAAAACTACCAAAAATACACTAAAATTCTACTAATTTGATTTTTCTGTTTCAGATCCGGGAGGAGCTTCCAGAGCTGCGTCTATTGATACCAGGAACAACTATATAGCGTCCAGAATTTAAAAGTCAAAATTCAGTTTGTATGAGAAATGTACCGGGTTAGGTGAACTTTTCTATTTCGATGAGAAGTTTGTATTGCCAATATTTAGTTTTTTATGGGCCGTAGCGCTCCCAAAGGGGGCGGGTTATTTAGGGGGGATGTTAATACACCCTTAGCAGTGATTCCCTTAAATAAAAGTTGCTATTTGGGTGAGTAATAGCAATAAAACCTATAAAAAACACAATTTCCTATGAAAAATTTCGAAAAAACTACCAAAAATACACTAAAATTCTACTAATTTGATTTTTCTGTTTCAGATCCGGGAGGAGCTTCCAGAGCTGCGTCTATTGATACCAGGAACAACTATATAGCGTCCAGAATTTAAAAGTCAAAATTCAGTTTGTATGAGAAATGTACCGGGTTAGGTGAACTTTTCTATTTCGATGAGAAGTTTGTATTGCCAATATTTTGTTTTTTATGGGCCGTAGCGCTCCCAAAGGGGGCGGGTTATTTAGGGGGGATGTTAATACACCCTTAGCAGTGATTCCCTTAAATAAAAGTTGCTATTTGGGTGAGTAATAGCAATAAAACCTATAAAAAACACAATTTCCTATGAAAAATTTCGAAAAAACTACCAAAAATACACTAAAATTCTACTAATTTGATTTTTCTGTTTCAGATCCGGGAGGAGCTTCCAGAGCTGCGTCTATTGATACCAGGAACAACTATATAGCGTCCAGAATTTAAAAGTCAAAATTCAGTTTGTATGAGAAATGTACCGGGTTAGGTGAACTTTTCTATTTCGATGAGAAGTTTGTATTGCCAATATTTAGTTTTTTATGGGCCGTAGCGCTCCCAAAGGGGGCGGGTTATTTAGGGGGGATGTTAATACACCCTTAGCAGTGATTCCCTTAAATAAAAGTTGCTATTTGGGTGAGTAATAGCAATAAAACCTATAAAAAACACAATTTCCTATGAAAAATTTCGAAAAAACTACCAAAAATACACTAAAATTCTACTAATTTGATTTTTCTGTTTCAGATCCGGGAGGAGCTTCCAGAGCTGCGTCTATTGATACCAGGAACAACTATATAGCGTCCAGAATTTAAAAGTCAAAATTCAGTTTGTATGAGAAATGTACCGGGTTAGGTGAACTTTTCTATTTCGATGAGAAGTTTGTATTGCCAATATTTTGTTTTTTATGGGCCGTAGCGCTCCCAAAGGGGGCGGGTTATTTAGGGGGGATGTTAATACACCCTTAGCAGTGATTCCCTTAAATAAAAGTTGCTATTTGGGTGAGTAATAGCAATAAAACCTATAAAAAACACAATTTCCTATGAAAAATTTCGAAAAAACTACCAAAAATACACTAAAATTCTACTAATTTGATTTTTCTGTTTCAGATCCGGGAGGAGCTTCCAGAGCTGCGTCTATTGATACCAGGAACAACTATATAGCGTCCAGAATTTAAAAGTCAAAATTCAGTTTGTATGAGAAATGTACCGGGTTAGGTGAACTTTTCTATTTCGATGAGAAGTTTGTATTGCCAATATTTTGTTTTTTATGGGCCGTAGCGCTCCCAAAGGGGGCGGGTTATTTAGGGGGGATGTTAATACACCCTTAGCAGTGATTCCCTTAAATAAAAGTTGCTATTTGGGTGAGTAATAGCAATAAAACCTATAAAAAACACAATTTCCTATGAAAAATTTCGAAAAAACTACCAAAAATACACTAAAATTCTACTAATTTGATTTTTCTGTTTCAGATCCGGGAGGAGCTTCCAGAGCTGCGTCTATTGATACCAGGAACAACTATATAGCGTCCAGAATTTAAAAGTCAAAATTCAGTTTGTATGAGAAATGTACCGGGTTAGGTGAACTTTTCTATTTCGATGAGAAGTTTGTATTGCCAATATTTTGTTTTTTATGGGCCGTAGCGCTCCCAAAGGGGGCGGGTTATTTAGGGGGGATGTTAATACACCCTTAGCAGTGATTCCCTTAAATAAAAGTTGCTATTTGGGTGAGTAATAGCAATAAAACCTATAAAAAACACAATTTCCTATGAAAAATTTCGAAAAAACTACCAAAAATACACTAAAATTCTACTAATTTGATTTTTCTGTTTCAGATCCGGGAGGAGCTTCCAGAGCTGCGTCTATTGATACCAGGAACAACTATATAGCGTCCAGAATTTAAAAGTCAAAATTCAGTTTGTATGAGAAATGTACCGGGTTAGGTGAACTTTTCTATTTCGATGAGAAGTTTGTATTGCCAATATTTAGTTTTTTATGGGCCGTAGCGCTCCCAAAGGGGGCGGGTTATTTAGGGGGGATGTTAATACACCCTTAGCAGTGATTCCCTTAAATAAAAGTTGCTATTTGGGTGAGTAATAGCAATAAAACCTATAAAAAACACAATTTCCTATGAAAAATTTCGAAAAAACTACCAAAAATACACTAAAATTCTACTAATTTGATTTTTCTGTTTCAGATCCGGGAGGAGCTTCCAGAGCTGCGTCTATTGATACCAGGAACAACTATATAGCGTCCAGAATTTAAAAGTCAAAATTCAGTTTGTATGAGAAATGTACCGGGTTAGGTGAACTTTTCTATTTCGATGAGAAGTTTGTATTGCCAATATTTTGTTTTTTATGGGCCGTAGCGCTCCCAAAGGGGGCGGGTTATTTAGGGGGGATGTTAATACACCCTTAGCAGTGATTCCCTTAAATAAAAGTTGCTATTTGGGTGAGTAATAGCAATAAAACCTATAAAAAACACAATTTCCTATGAAAAATTTCGAAAAAACTACCAAAAATACACTAAAATTCTACTAATTTGATTTTTCTGTTTCAGATCCGGGAGGAGCTTCCAGAGCTGCGTCTATTGATACCAGGAACAACTATATAGCGTCCAGAATTTAAAAGTCAAAATTCAGTTTGTATGAGAAATGTACCGGGTTAGGTGAACTTTTCTATTTCGATGAGAAGTTTGTATTGCCAATATTTAGTTTTTTATGGGCCGTAGCGCTCCCAAAGGGGGCGGGTTATTTAGGGGGGATGTTAATACACCCTTAGCAGTGATTCCCTTAAATAAAAGTTGCTATTTGGGTGAGTAATAGCAATAAAACCTATAAAAAACACAATTTCCTATGAAAAATTTCGAAAAAACTACCAAAAATACACTAAAATTCTACTAATTTGATTTTTCTGTTTCAGATCCGGGAGGAGCTTCCAGAGCTGCGTCTATTGATACCAGGAACAACTATATAGCGTCCAGAATTTAAAAGTCAAAATTCAGTTTGTATGAGAAATGTACCGGGTTAGGTGAACTTTTCTATTTCGATGAGAAGTTTGTATTGCCAATATTTTGTTTTTTATGGGTTGTAGCGCTCCCAAAGGGGGCGGGTTATTTAGGGGGGATGTTAATACACCCTTAGCAGTGATTCCCTTAAATAAAAGTTGCTATTTGGGTGAGTAATAGCAATAAAACCTATAAAAAACACAATTTCCTATGAAAAATTTCGAAAAAACTACCAAAAATACACTAAAATTCTACTAATTTGATTTTTCTGTTTCAGATCCGGGAGGAGCTTCCAGAGCTGCGTCTATTGATACCAGGAACAACTATATAGCGTCCAGAATTTAAAAGTCAAAATTCAGTTTGTATGAGAAATGTACCGGGTTAGGTGAACTTTTCTATTTCGATGAGAAGTTTGTATTGCCAATATTTAGTTTTTTATGGGCCGTAGCGCTCCCAAAGGGGGCGGGTTATTTAGGGGGGATGTTAATACACCCTTAGCAGTGATTCCCTTAAATAAAAGTTGCTATTTGGGTGAGTAATAGCAATAAAACCTATAAAAAACACAATTTCCTATGAAAAATTTCGAAAAAACTACCAAAAATACACTAAAATTCTACTAATTTGATTTTTCTGTTTCAGATCCGGGAGGAGCTTCCAGAGCTGCGTCTATTGATACCAGGAACAACTATATAGCGTCCAGAATTTAAAAGTCAAAATTCAGTTTGTATGAGAAATGTACCGGGTTAGGTGAACTTTTCTATTTCGATGAGAAGTTTGTATTGCCAATATTTTGTTTTTTATGGGCCGTAGCGCTCCCAAAGGGGGCGGGTTATTTAGGGGGGATGTTAATACACCCTTAGCAGTGATTCCCTTAAATAAAAGTTGCTATTTGGGTGAGTAATAGCAATAAAACCTATAAAAAACACAATTTCCTATGAAAAATTTCGAAAAAACTACCAAAAATACACTAAAATTCTACTAATTTGATTTTTCTGTTTCAGATCCGGGAGGAGCTTCCAGAGCTGCGTCTATTGATACCAGGAACAACTATATAGCGTCCAGAATTTAAAAGTCAAAATTCAGTTTGTATGAGAAATGTACCGGGTTAGGTGAACTTTTCTATTTCGATGAGAAGTTTGTATTGCCAATATTTTGTTTTTTATGGGCCGTAGCGCTCCCAAAGGGGGCGGGTTATTTAGGGGGGATGTTAATACACCCTTAGCAGTGATTCCCTTAAATAAAAGTTGCTATTTGGGTGAGTAATAGCAATAAAACCTATAAAAAACACAATTTCCTATGAAAAATTTCGAAAAAACTACCAAAAATACACTAAAATTCTACTAATTTGATTTTTCTGTTTCAGATCCGGGAGGAGCTTCCAGAGCTGCGTCTATTGATACCAGGAACAACTATATAGCGTCCAGAATTTAAAAGTCAAAATTCAGTTTGTATGAGAAATGTACCGGGTTAGGTGAACTTTTCTATTTCGATGAGAAGTTTGTATTGCCAATATTTAGTTTTTTATGGGCCGTAGCGCTCCCAAAGGGGGCGGGTTATTTAGGGGGGATGTTAATACACCCTTAGCAGTGATTCCCTTAAATAAAAGTTGCTATTTGGGTGAGTAATAGCAATAAAACCTATAAAAAACACAATTTCCTATGAAAAATTTCGAAAAAACTACCAAAAATACACTAAAATTCTACTAATTTGATTTTTCTGTTTCAGATCCGGGAGGAGCTTCCAGAGCTGCGTCTATTGATACCAGGAACAACTATATAGCGTCCAGAATTTAAAAGTCAAAATTCAGTTTGTATGAGAAATGTACCGGGTTAGGTGAACTTTTCTATTTCGATGAGAAGTTTGTATTGCCAATATTTTGTTTTTTATGGGTTGTAGCGCTCCCAAAGGGGGCGGGTTATTTAGGGGGGATGTTAATACACCCTTAGCAGTGATTCCCTTAAATAAAAGTTGCTATTTGGGTGAGTAATAGCAATAAAACCTATAAAAAACACAATTTCCTATGAAAAATTTCGAAAAAACTACCAAAAATACACTAAAATTCTACTAATTTGATTTTTCTGTTTCAGATCCGGGAGGAGCTTCCAGAGCTGCGTCTATTGATACCAGGAACAACTATATAGCGTCCAGAATTTAAAAGTCAAAATTCAGTTTGTATGAGAAATGTACCGGGTTAGGTGAACTTTTCTATTTCGATGAGAAGTTTGTATTGCCAATATTTTGTTTTTTATGGGCCGTAGCGCTCCCAAAGGGGGCGGGTTATTTAGGGGGGATGTTAATACACCCTTAGCAGTGATTCCCTTAAATAAAAGTTGCTATTTGGGTGAGTAATAGCAATAAAACCTATAAAAAACACAATTTCCTATGAAAAATTTCGAAAAAACTACCAAAAATACACTAAAATTCTACTAATTTGATTTTTCTGTTTCAGATCCGGGAGGAGCTTCCAGAGCTGCGTCTATTGATACCAGGAACAACTATATAGCGTCCAGAATTTAAAAGTCAAAATTCAGTTTGTATGAGAAATGTACCGGGTTAGGTGAACTTTTCTATTTCGATGAGAAGTTTGTATTGCCAATATTTTGTTTTTTATGGGCCGTAGCGCTCCCAAAGGGGGCGGGTTATTTAGGGGGGATGTTAATACACCCTTAGCAGTGATTCCCTTAAATAAAAGTTGCTATTTGGGTGAGTAATAGCAATAAAACCTATAAAAAACACAATTTCCTATGAAAAATTTCGAAAAAACTACCAAAAATACACTAAAATTCTACTAATTTGATTTTTCTGTTTCAGATCCGGGAGGAGCTTCCAGAGCTGCGTCTATTGATACCAGGAACAACTATATAGCGTCCAGAATTTAAAAGTCAAAATTCAGTTTGTATGAGAAATGTACCGGGTTAGGTGAACTTTTCTATTTCGATGAGAAGTTTGTATTGCCAATATTTTGTTTTTTATGGGCCGTAGCGCTCCCAAAGGGGGCGGGTTATTTAGGGGGGATGTTAATACACCCTTAGCAGTGATTCCCTTAAATAAAAGTTGCTATTTGGGTGAGTAATAGCAATAAAACCTATAAAAAACACAATTTCCTATGAAAAATTTCGAAAAAACTACCAAAAATACACTAAAATTCTACTAATTTGATTTTTCTGTTTCAGATCCGGGAGGAGCTTCCAGAGCTGCGTCTATTGATACCAGGAACAACTATATAGCGTCCAGAATTTAAAAGTCAAAATTCAGTTTGTATGAGAAATGTACCGGGTTAGGTGAACTTTTCTATTTCGATGAGAAGTTTGTATTGCCAATATTTAGTTTTTTATGGGCCGTAGCGCTCCCAAAGGGGGCGGGTTATTTAGGGGGGATGTTAATACACCCTTAGCAGTGATTCCCTTAAATAAAAGTTGCTATTTGGGTGAGTAATAGCAATAAAACCTATAAAAAACACAATTTCCTATGAAAAATTTCGAAAAAACTACCAAAAATACACTAAAATTCTACTAATTTGATTTTTCTGTTTCAGATCCGGGAGGAGCTTCCAGAGCTGCGTCTATTGATACCAGGAACAACTATATAGCGTCCAGAATTTAAAAGTCAAAATTCAGTTTGTATGAGAAATGTACCGGGTTAGGTGAACTTTTCTATTTCGATGAGAAGTTTGTATTGCCAATATTTTGTTTTTTATGGGCCGTAGCGCTCCCAAAGGGGGCGGGTTATTTAGGGGGGATGTTAATACACCCTTAGCAGTGATTCCCTTAAATAAAAGTTGCTATTTGGGTGAGTAATAGCAATAAAACCTATAAAAAACACAATTTCCTATGAAAAATTTCGAAAAAACTACCAAAAATACACTAAAATTCTACTAATTTGATTTTTCTGTTTCAGATCCGGGAGGAGCTTCCAGAGCTGCGTCTATTGATACCAGGAACAACTATATAGCGTCCAGAATTTAAAAGTCAAAATTCAGTTTGTATGAGAAATGTACCGGGTTAGGTGAACTTTTCTATTTCGATGAGAAGTTTGTATTGCCAATATTTTGTTTTTTATGGGCCGTAGCGCTCCCAAAGGGGGCGGGTTATTTAGGGGGGATGTTAATACACCCTTAGCAGTGATTCCCTTAAATAAAAGTTGCTATTTGGGTGAGTAATAGCAATAAAACCTATAAAAAACACAATTTCCTATGAAAAATTTCGAAAAAACTACCAAAAATACACTAAAATTCTACTAATTTGATTTTTCTGTTTCAGATCCGGGAGGAGCTTCCAGAGCTGCGTCTATTGATACCAGGAACAACTATATAGCGTCCAGAATTTAAAAGTCAAAATTCAGTTTGTATGAGAAATGTACCGGGTTAGGTGAACTTTTCTATTTCGATGAGAAGTTTGTATTGCCAATATTTTGTTTTTTATGGGCCGTAGCGCTCCCAAAGGGGGCGGGTTATTTAGGGGGGATGTTAATACACCCTTAGCAGTGATTCCCTTAAATAAAAGTTGCTATTTGGGTGAGTAATAGCAATAAAACCTATAAAAAACACAATTTCCTATGAAAAATTTCGAAAAAACTACCAAAAATACACTAAAATTCTACTAATTTGATTTTTCTGTTTCAGATCCGGGAGGAGCTTCCAGAGCTGCGTCTATTGATACCAGGAACAACTATATAGCGTCCAGAATTTAAAAGTCAAAATTCAGTTTGTATGAGAAATGTACCGGGTTAGGTGAACTTTTCTATTTCGATGAGAAGTTTGTATTGCCAATATTTAGTTTTTTATGGGCCGTAGCGCTCCCAAAGGGGGCGGGTTATTTAGGGGGGATGTTAATACACCCTTAGCAGTGATTCCCTTAAATAAAAGTTGCTATTTGGGTGAGTAATAGCAATAAAACCTATAAAAAACACAATTTCCTATGAAAAATTTCGAAAAAACTACCAAAAATACACTAAAATTCTACTAATTTGATTTTTCTGTTTCAGATCCGGGAGGAGCTTCCAGAGCTGCGTCTATTGATACCAGGAACAACTATATAGCGTCCAGAATTTAAAAGTCAAAATTCAGTTTGTATGAGAAATGTACCGGGTTAGGTGAACTTTTCTATTTCGATGAGAAGTTTGTATTGCCAATATTTTGTTTTTTATGGGCCGTAGCGCTCCCAAAGGGGGCGGGTTATTTAGGGGGGATGTTAATACACCCTTAGCAGTGATTCCCTTAAATAAAAGTTGCTATTTGGGTGAGTAATAGCAATAAAACCTATAAAAAACACAATTTCCTATGAAAAATTTCGAAAAAACTACCAAAAATACACTAAAATTCTACTAATTTGATTTTTCTGTTTCAGATCCGGGAGGAGCTTCCAGAGCTGCGTCTATTGATACCAGGAACAACTATATAGCGTCCAGAATTTAAAAGTCAAAATTCAGTTTGTATGAGAAATGTACCGGGTTAGGTGAACTTTTCTATTTCGATGAGAAGTTTGTATTGCCAATATTTAGTTTTTTATGGGCCGTAGCGCTCCCAAAGGGGGCGGGTTATTTAGGGGGGATGTTAATACACCCTTAGCAGTGATTCCCTTAAATAAAAGTTGCTATTTGGGTGAGTAATAGCAATAAAACCTATAAAAAACACAATTTCCTATGAAAAATTTCGAAAAAACTACCAAAAATACACTAAAATTCTACTAATTTGATTTTTCTGTTTCAGATCCGGGAGGAGCTTCCAGAGCTGCGTCTATTGATACCAGGAACAACTATATAGCGTCCAGAATTTAAAAGTCAAAATTCAGTTTGTATGAGAAATGTACCGGGTTAGGTGAACTTTTCTATTTCGATGAGAAGTTTGTATTGCCAATATTTTGTTTTTTATGGGCCGTAGCGCTCCCAAAGGGGGCGGGTTATTTAGGGGGGATGTTAATACACCCTTAGCAGTGATTCCCTTAAATAAAAGTTGCTATTTGGGTGAGTAATAGCAATAAAACCTATAAAAAACACAATTTCCTATGAAAAATTTCGAAAAAACTACCAAAAATACACTAAAATTCTACTAATTTGATTTTTCTGTTTCAGATCCGGGAGGAGCTTCCAGAGCTGCGTCTATTGATACCAGGAACAACTATATAGCGTCCAGAATTTAAAAGTCAAAATTCAGTTTGTATGAGAAATGTACCGGGTTAGGTGAACTTTTCTATTTCGATGAGAAGTTTGTATTGCCAATATTTTGTTTTTTATGGGCCGTAGCGCTCCCAAAGGGGGCGGGTTATTTAGGGGGGATGTTAATACACCCTTAGCAGTGATTCCCTTAAATAAAAGTTGCTATTTGGGTGAGTAATAGCAATAAAACCTATAAAAAACACAATTTCCTATGAAAAATTTCGAAAAAACTACCAAAAATACACTAAAATTCTACTAATTTGATTTTTCTGTTTCAGATCCGGGAGGAGCTTCCAGAGCTGCGTCTATTGATACCAGGAACAACTATATAGCGTCCAGAATTTAAAAGTCAAAATTCAGTTTGTATGAGAAATGTACCGGGTTAGGTGAACTTTTCTATTTCGATGAGAAGTTTGTATTGCCAATATTTTGTTTTTTATGGGCCGTAGCGCTCCCAAAGGGGGCGGGTTATTTAGGGGGGATGTTAATACACCCTTAGCAGTGATTCCCTTAAATAAAAGTTGCTATTTGGGTGAGTAATAGCAATAAAACCTATAAAAAACACAATTTCCTATGAAAAATTTCGAAAAAACTACCAAAAATACACTAAAATTCTACTAATTTGATTTTTCTGTTTCAGATCCGGGAGGAGCTTCCAGAGCTGCGTCTATTGATACCAGGAACAACTATATAGCGTCCAGAATTTAAAAGTCAAAATTCAGTTTGTATGAGAAATGTACCGGGTTAGGTGAACTTTTCTATTTCGATGAGAAGTTTGTATTGCCAATATTTTGTTTTTTATGGGCCGTAGCGCTCCCAAAGGGGGCGGGTTATTTAGGGGGGATGTTAATACACCCTTAGCAGTGATTCCCTTAAATAAAAGTTGCTATTTGGGTGAGTAATAGCAATAAAACCTATAAAAAACACAATTTCCTATGAAAAATTTCGAAAAAACTACCAAAAATACACTAAAATTCTACTAATTTGATTTTTCTGTTTCAGATCCGGGAGGAGCTTCCAGAGCTGCGTCTATTGATACCAGGAACAACTATATAGCGTCCAGAATTTAAAAGTCAAAATTCAGTTTGTATGAGAAATGTACCGGGTTAGGTGAACTTTTCTATTTCGATGAGAAGTTTGTATTGCCAATATTTTGTTTTTTATGGGCCGTAGCGCTCCCAAAGGGGGCGGGTTATTTAGGGGGGATGTTAATACACCCTTAGCAGTGATTCCCTTAAATAAAAGTTGCTATTTGGGTGAGTAATAGCAATAAAACCTATAAAAAACACAATTTCCTATGAAAAATTTCGAAAAAACTACCAAAAATACACTAAAATTCTACTAATTTGATTTTTCTGTTTCAGATCCGGGAGGAGCTTCCAGAGCTGCGTCTATTGATACCAGGAACAACTATATAGCGTCCAGAATTTAAAAGTCAAAATTCAGTTTGTATGAGAAATGTACCGGGTTAGGTGAACTTTTCTATTTCGATGAGAAGTTTGTATTGCCAATATTTTGTTTTTTATGGGCCGTAGCGCTCCCAAAGGGGGCGGGTTATTTAGGGGGGATGTTAATACACCCTTAGCAGTGATTCCCTTAAATAAAAGTTGCTATTTGGGTGAGTAATAGCAATAAAACCTATAAAAAACACAATTTCCTATGAAAAATTTCGAAAAAACTACCAAAAATACACTAAAATTCTACTAATTTGATTTTTCTGTTTCAGATCCGGGAGGAGCTTCCAGAGCTGCGTCTATTGATACCAGGAACAACTATATAGCGTCCAGAATTTAAAAGTCAAAATTCAGTTTGTATGAGAAATGTACCGGGTTAGGTGAACTTTTCTATTTCGATGAGAAGTTTGTATTGCCAATATTTTGTTTTTTATGGGCCGTAGCGCTCCCAAAGGGGGCGGGTTATTTAGGGGGGATGTTAATACACCCTTAGCAGTGATTCCCTTAAATAAAAGTTGCTATTTGGGTGAGTAATAGCAATAAAACCTATAAAAAACACAATTTCCTATGAAAAATTTCGAAAAAACTACCAAAAATACACTAAAATTCTACTAATTTGATTTTTCTGTTTCAGATCCGGGAGGAGCTTCCAGAGCTGCGTCTATTGATACCAGGAACAACTATATAGCGTCCAGAATTTAAAAGTCAAAATTCAGTTTGTATGAGAAATGTACCGGGTTAGGTGAACTTTTCTATTTCGATGAGAAGTTTGTATTGCCAATATTTTGTTTTTTATGGGCCGTAGCGCTCCCAAAGGGGGCGGGTTATTTAGGGGGGATGTTAATACACCCTTAGCAGTGATTCCCTTAAATAAAAGTTGCTATTTGGGTGAGTAATAGCAATAAAACCTATAAAAAACACAATTTCCTATGAAAAATTTCGAAAAAACTACCAAAAATACACTAAAATTCTACTAATTTGATTTTTCTGTTTCAGATCCGGGAGGAGCTTCCAGAGCTGCGTCTATTGATACCAGGAACAACTATATAGCGTCCAGAATTTAAAAGTCAAAATTCAGTTTGTATGAGAAATGTACCGGGTTAGGTGAACTTTTCTATTTCGATGAGAAGTTTGTATTGCCAATATTTAGTTTTTTATGGGCCGTAGCGCTCCCAAAGGGGGCGGGTTATTTAGGGGGGATGTTAATACACCCTTAGCAGTGATTCCCTTAAATAAAAGTTGCTATTTGGGTGAGTAATAGCAATAAAACCTATAAAAAACACAATTTCCTATGAAAAATTTCGAAAAAACTACCAAAAATACACTAAAATTCTACTAATTTGATTTTTCTGTTTCAGATCCGGGAGGAGCTTCCAGAGCTGCGTCTATTGATACCAGGAACAACTATATAGCGTCCAGAATTTAAAAGTCAAAATTCAGTTTGTATGAGAAATGTACCGGGTTAGGTGAACTTTTCTATTTCGATGAGAAGTTTGTATTGCCAATATTTTGTTTTTTATGGGCCGTAGCGCTCCCAAAGGGGGCGGGTTATTTAGGGGGGATGTTAATACACCCTTAGCAGTGATTCCCTTAAATAAAAGTTGCTATTTGGGTGAGTAATAGCAATAAAACCTATAAAAAACACAATTTCCTATGAAAAATTTCGAAAAAACTACCAAAAATACACTAAAATTCTACTAATTTGATTTTTCTGTTTCAGATCCGGGAGGAGCTTCCAGAGCTGCGTCTATTGATACCAGGAACAACTATATAGCGTCCAGAATTTAAAAGTCAAAATTCAGTTTGTATGAGAAATGTACCGGGTTAGGTGAACTTTTCTATTTCGATGAGAAGTTTGTATTGCCAATATTTTGTTTTTTATGGGCCGTAGCGCTCCCAAAGGGGGCGGGTTATTTAGGGGGGATGTTAATACACCCTTAGCAGTGATTCCCTTAAATAAAAGTTGCTATTTGGGTGAGTAATAGCAATAAAACCTATAAAAAACACAATTTCCTATGAAAAATTTCGAAAAAACTACCAAAAATACACTAAAATTCTACTAATTTGATTTTTCTGTTTCAGATCCGGGAGGAGCTTCCAGAGCTGCGTCTATTGATACCAGGAACAACTATATAGCGTCCAGAATTTAAAAGTCAAAATTCAGTTTGTATGAGAAATGTACCGGGTTAGGTGAACTTTTCTATTTCGATGAGAAGTTTGTATTGCCAATATTTAGTTTTTTATGGGCCGTAGCGCTCCCAAAGGGGGCGGGTTATTTAGGGGGGATGTTAATACACCCTTAGCAGTGATTCCCTTAAATAAAAGTTGCTATTTGGGTGAGTAATAGCAATAAAACCTATAAAAAACACAATTTCCTATGAAAAATTTCGAAAAAACTACCAAAAATACACTAAAATTCTACTAATTTGATTTTTCTGTTTCAGATCCGGGAGGAGCTTCCAGAGCTGCGTCTATTGATACCAGGAACAACTATATAGCGTCCAGAATTTAAAAGTCAAAATTCAGTTTGTATGAGAAATGTACCGGGTTAGGTGAACTTTTCTATTTCGATGAGAAGTTTGTATTGCCAATATTTTGTTTTTTATGGGCCGTAGCGCTCCCAAAGGGGGCGGGTTATTTAGGGGGGATGTTAATACACCCTTAGCAGTGATTCCCTTAAATAAAAGTTGCTATTTGGGTGAGTAATAGCAATAAAACCTATAAAAAACACAATTTCCTATGAAAAATTTCGAAAAAACTACCAAAAATACACTAAAATTCTACTAATTTGATTTTTCTGTTTCAGATCCGGGAGGAGCTTCCAGAGCTGCGTCTATTGATACCAGGAACAACTATATAGCGTCCAGAATTTAAAAGTCAAAATTCAGTTTGTATGAGAAATGTACCGGGTTAGGTGAACTTTTCTATTTCGATGAGAAGTTTGTATTGCCAATATTTTGTTTTTTATGGGCCGTAGCGCTCCCAAAGGGGGCGGGTTATTTAGGGGGGATGTTAATACACCCTTAGCAGTGATTCCCTTAAATAAAAGTTGCTATTTGGGTGAGTAATAGCAATAAAACCTATAAAAAACACAATTTCCTATGAAAAATTTCGAAAAAACTACCAAAAATACACTAAAATTCTACTAATTTGATTTTTCTGTTTCAGATCCGGGAGGAGCTTCCAGAGCTGCGTCTATTGATACCAGGAACAACTATATAGCGTCCAGAATTTAAAAGTCAAAATTCAGTTTGTATGAGAAATGTACCGGGTTAGGTGAACTTTTCTATTTCGATGAGAAGTTTGTATTGCCAATATTTAGTTTTTTATGGGCCGTAGCGCTCCCAAAGGGGGCGGGTTATTTAGGGGGGATGTTAATACACCCTTAGCAGTGATTCCCTTAAATAAAAGTTGCTATTTGGGTGAGTAATAGCAATAAAACCTATAAAAAACACAATTTCCTATGAAAAATTTCGAAAAAACTACCAAAAATACACTAAAATTCTACTAATTTGATTTTTCTGTTTCAGATCCGGGAGGAGCTTCCAGAGCTGCGTCTATTGATACCAGGAACAACTATATAGCGTCCAGAATTTAAAAGTCAAAATTCAGTTTGTATGAGAAATGTACCGGGTTAGGTGAACTTTTCTATTTCGATGAGAAGTTTGTATTGCCAATATTTTGTTTTTTATGGGCCGTAGCGCTCCCAAAGGGGGCGGGTTATTTAGGGGGGATGTTAATACACCCTTAGCAGTGATTCCCTTAAATAAAAGTTGCTATTTGGGTGAGTAATAGCAATAAAACCTATAAAAAACACAATTTCCTATGAAAAATTTCGAAAAAACTACCAAAAATACACTAAAATTCTACTAATTTGATTTTTCTGTTTCAGATCCGGGAGGAGCTTCCAGAGCTGCGTCTATTGATACCAGGAACAACTATATAGCGTCCAGAATTTAAAAGTCAAAATTCAGTTTGTATGAGAAATGTACCGGGTTAGGTGAACTTTTCTATTTCGATGAGAAGTTTGTATTGCCAATATTTAGTTTTTTATGGGCCGTAGCGCTCCCAAAGGGGGCGGGTTATTTAGGGGGGATGTTAATACACCCTTAGCAGTGATTCCCTTAAATAAAAGTTGCTATTTGGGTGAGTAATAGCAATAAAACCTATAAAAAACACAATTTCCTATGAAAAATTTCGAAAAAACTACCAAAAATACACTAAAATTCTACTAATTTGATTTTTCTGTTTCAGATCCGGGAGGAGCTTCCAGAGCTGCGTCTATTGATACCAGGAACAACTATATAGCGTCCAGAATTTAAAAGTCAAAATTCAGTTTGTATGAGAAATGTACCGGGTTAGGTGAACTTTTCTATTTCGATGAGAAGTTTGTATTGCCAATATTTTGTTTTTTATGGGCCGTAGCGCTCCCAAAGGGGGCGGGTTATTTAGGGGGGATGTTAATACACCCTTAGCAGTGATTCCCTTAAATAAAAGTTGCTATTTGGGTGAGTAATAGCAATAAAACCTATAAAAAACACAATTTCCTATGAAAAATTTCGAAAAAACTACCAAAAATACACTAAAATTCTACTAATTTGATTTTTCTGTTTCAGATCCGGGAGGAGCTTCCAGAGCTGCGTCTATTGATACCAGGAACAACTATATAGCGTCCAGAATTTAAAAGTCAAAATTCAGTTTGTATGAGAAATGTACCGGGTTAGGTGAACTTTTCTATTTCGATGAGAAGTTTGTATTGCCAATATTTAGTTTTTTATGGGCCGTAGCGCTCCCAAAGGGGGCGGGTTATTTAGGGGGGATGTTAATACACCCTTAGCAGTGATTCCCTTAAATAAAAGTTGCTATTTGGGTGAGTAATAGCAATAAAACCTATAAAAAACACAATTTCCTATGAAAAATTTCGAAAAAACTACCAAAAATACACTAAAATTCTACTAATTTGATTTTTCTGTTTCAGATCCGGGAGGAGCTTCCAGAGCTGCGTCTATTGATACCAGGAACAACTATATAGCGTCCAGAATTTAAAAGTCAAAATTCAGTTTGTATGAGAAATGTACCGGGTTAGGTGAACTTTTCTATTTCGATGAGAAGTTTGTATTGCCAATATTTTGTTTTTTATGGGCCGTAGCGCTCCCAAAGGGGGCGGGTTATTTAGGGGGGATGTTAATACACCCTTAGCAGTGATTCCCTTAAATAAAAGTTGCTATTTGGGTGAGTAATAGCAATAAAACCTATAAAAAACACAATTTCCTATGAAAAATTTCGAAAAAACTACCAAAAATACACTAAAATTCTACTAATTTGATTTTTCTGTTTCAGATCCGGGAGGAGCTTCCAGAGCTGCGTCTATTGATACCAGGAACAACTATATAGCGTCCAGAATTTAAAAGTCAAAATTCAGTTTGTATGAGAAATGTACCGGGTTAGGTGAACTTTTCTATTTCGATGAGAAGTTTGTATTGCCAATATTTTGTTTTTTATGGGCCGTAGCGCTCCCAAAGGGGGCGGGTTATTTAGGGGGGATGTTAATACACCCTTAGCAGTGATTCCCTTAAATAAAAGTTGCTATTTGGGTGAGTAATAGCAATAAAACCTATAAAAAACACAATTTCCTATGAAAAATTTCGAAAAAACTACCAAAAATACACTAAAATTCTACTAATTTGATTTTTCTGTTTCAGATCCGGGAGGAGCTTCCAGAGCTGCGTCTATTGATACCAGGAACAACTATATAGCGTCCAGAATTTAAAAGTCAAAATTCAGTTTGTATGAGAAATGTACCGGGTTAGGTGAACTTTTCTATTTCGATGAGAAGTTTGTATTGCCAATATTTAGTTTTTTATGGGCCGTAGCGCTCCCAAAGGGGGCGGGTTATTTAGGGGGGATGTTAATACACCCTTAGCAGTGATTCCCTTAAATAAAAGTTGCTATTTGGGTGAGTAATAGCAATAAAACCTATAAAAAACACAATTTCCTATGAAAAATTTCGAAAAAACTACCAAAAATACACTAAAATTCTACTAATTTGATTTTTCTGTTTCAGATCCGGGAGGAGCTTCCAGAGCTGCGTCTATTGATACCAGGAACAACTATATAGCGTCCAGAATTTAAAAGTCAAAATTCAGTTTGTATGAGAAATGTACCGGGTTAGGTGAACTTTTCTATTTCGATGAGAAGTTTGTATTGCCAATATTTAGTTTTTTATGGGCCGTAGCGCTCCCAAAGGGGGCGGGTTATTTAGGGGGGATGTTAATACACCCTTAGCAGTGATTCCCTTAAATAAAAGTTGCTATTTGGGTGAGTAATAGCAATAAAACCTATAAAAAACACAATTTCCTATGAAAAATTTCGAAAAAACTACCAAAAATACACTAAAATTCTACTAATTTGATTTTTCTGTTTCAGATCCGGGAGGAGCTTCCAGAGCTGCGTCTATTGATACCAGGAACAACTATATAGCGTCCAGAATTTAAAAGTCAAAATTCAGTTTGTATGAGAAATGTACCGGGTTAGGTGAACTTTTCTATTTCGATGAGAAGTTTGTATTGCCAATATTTAGTTTTTTATGGGCCGTAGCGCTCCCAAAGGGGGCGGGTTATTTAGGGGGGATGTTAATACACCCTTAGCAGTGATTCCCTTAAATAAAAGTTGCTATTTGGGTGAGTAATAGCAATAAAACCTATAAAAAACACAATTTCCTATGAAAAATTTCGAAAAAACTACCAAAAATACACTAAAATTCTACTAATTTGATTTTTCTGTTTCAGATCCGGGAGGAGCTTCCAGAGCTGCGTCTATTGATACCAGGAACAACTATATAGCGTCCAGAATTTAAAAGTCAAAATTCAGTTTGTATGAGAAATGTACCGGGTTAGGTGAACTTTTCTATTTCGATGAGAAGTTTGTATTGCCAATATTTTGTTTTTTATGGGCCGTAGCGCTCCCAAAGGGGGCGGGTTATTTAGGGGGGATGTTAATACACCCTTAGCAGTGATTCCCTTAAATAAAAGTTGCTATTTGGGTGAGTAATAGCAATAAAACCTATAAAAAACACAATTTCCTATGAAAAATTTCGAAAAAACTACCAAAAATACACTAAAATTCTACTAATTTGATTTTTCTGTTTCAGATCCGGGAGGAGCTTCCAGAGCTGCGTCTATTGATACCAGGAACAACTATATAGCGTCCAGAATTTAAAAGTCAAAATTCAGTTTGTATGAGAAATGTACCGGGTTAGGTGAACTTTTCTATTTCGATGAGAAGTTTGTATTGCCAATATTTTGTTTTTTATGGGCCGTAGCGCTCCCAAAGGGGGCGGGTTATTTAGGGGGGATGTTAATACACCCTTAGCAGTGATTCCCTTAAATAAAAGTTGCTATTTGGGTGAGTAATAGCAATAAAACCTATAAAAAACACAATTTCCTATGAAAAATTTCGAAAAAACTACCAAAAATACACTAAAATTCTACTAATTTGATTTTTCTGTTTCAGATCCGGGAGGAGCTTCCAGAGCTGCGTCTATTGATACCAGGAACAACTATATAGCGTCCAGAATTTAAAAGTCAAAATTCAGTTTGTATGAGAAATGTACCGGGTTAGGTGAACTTTTCTATTTCGATGAGAAGTTTGTATTGCCAATATTTAGTTTTTTATGGGCCGTAGCGCTCCCAAAGGGGGCGGGTTATTTAGGGGGGATGTTAATACACCCTTAGCAGTGATTCCCTTAAATAAAAGTTGCTATTTGGGTGAGTAATAGCAATAAAACCTATAAAAAACACAATTTCCTATGAAAAATTTCGAAAAAACTACCAAAAATACACTAAAATTCTACTAATTTGATTTTTCTGTTTCAGATCCGGGAGGAGCTTCCAGAGCTGCGTCTATTGATACCAGGAACAACTATATAGCGTCCAGAATTTAAAAGTCAAAATTCAGTTTGTATGAGAAATGTACCGGGTTAGGTGAACTTTTCTATTTCGATGAGAAGTTTGTATTGCCAATATTTTGTTTTTTATGGGCCGTAGCGCTCCCAAAGGGGGCGGGTTATTTAGGGGGGATGTTAATACACCCTTAGCAGTGATTCCCTTAAATAAAAGTTGCTATTTGGGTGAGTAATAGCAATAAAACCTATAAAAAACACAATTTCCTATGAAAAATTTCGAAAAAACTACCAAAAATACACTAAAATTCTACTAATTTGATTTTTCTGTTTCAGATCCGGGAGGAGCTTCCAGAGCTGCGTCTATTGATACCAGGAACAACTATATAGCGTCCAGAATTTAAAAGTCAAAATTCAGTTTGTATGAGAAATGTACCGGGTTAGGTGAACTTTTCTATTTCGATGAGAAGTTTGTATTGCCAATATTTTGTTTTTTATGGGCCGTAGCGCTCCCAAAGGGGGCGGGTTATTTAGGGGGGATGTTAATACACCCTTAGCAGTGATTCCCTTAAATAAAAGTTGCTATTTGGGTGAGTAATAGCAATAAAACCTATAAAAAACACAATTTCCTATGAAAAATTTCGAAAAAACTACCAAAAATACACTAAAATTCTACTAATTTGATTTTTCTGTTTCAGATCCGGGAGGAGCTTCCAGAGCTGCGTCTATTGATACCAGGAACAACTATATAGCGTCCAGAATTTAAAAGTCAAAATTCAGTTTGTATGAGAAATGTACCGGGTTAGGTGAACTTTTCTATTTCGATGAGAAGTTTGTATTGCCAATATTTTGTTTTTTATGGGCCGTAGCGCTCCCAAAGGGGGCGGGTTATTTAGGGGGGATGTTAATACACCCTTAGCAGTGATTCCCTTAAATAAAAGTTGCTATTTGGGTGAGTAATAGCAATAAAACCTATAAAAAACACAATTTCCTATGAAAAATTTCGAAAAAACTACCAAAAATACACTAAAATTCTACTAATTTGATTTTTCTGTTTCAGATCCGGGAGGAGCTTCCAGAGCTGCGTCTATTGATACCAGGAACAACTATATAGCGTCCAGAATTTAAAAGTCAAAATTCAGTTTGTATGAGAAATGTACCGGGTTAGGTGAACTTTTCTATTTCGATGAGAAGTTTGTATTGCCAATATTTAGTTTTTTATGGGCCGTAGCGCTCCCAAAGGGGGCGGGTTATTTAGGGGGGATGTTAATACACCCTTAGCAGTGATTCCCTTAAATAAAAGTTGCTATTTGGGTGAGTAATAGCAATAAAACCTATAAAAAACACAATTTCCTATGAAAAATTTCGAAAAAACTACCAAAAATACACTAAAATTCTACTAATTTGATTTTTCTGTTTCAGATCCGGGAGGAGCTTCCAGAGCTGCGTCTATTGATACCAGGAACAACTATATAGCGTCCAGAATTTAAAAGTCAAAATTCAGTTTGTATGAGAAATGTACCGGGTTAGGTGAACTTTTCTATTTCGATGAGAAGTTTGTATTGCCAATATTTAGTTTTTTATGGGCCGTAGCGCTCCCAAAGGGGGCGGGTTATTTAGGGGGGATGTTAATACACCCTTAGCAGTGATTCCCTTAAATAAAAGTTGCTATTTGGGTGAGTAATAGCAATAAAACCTATAAAAAACACAATTTCCTATGAAAAATTTCGAAAAAACTACCAAAAATACACTAAAATTCTACTAATTTGATTTTTCTGTTTCAGATCCGGGAGGAGCTTCCAGAGCTGCGTCTATTGATACCAGGAACAACTATATAGCGTCCAGAATTTAAAAGTCAAAATTCAGTTTGTATGAGAAATGTACCGGGTTAGGTGAACTTTTCTATTTCGATGAGAAGTTTGTATTGCCAATATTTTGTTTTTTATGGGCCGTAGCGCTCCCAAAGGGGGCGGGTTATTTAGGGGGGATGTTAATACACCCTTAGCAGTGATTCCCTTAAATAAAAGTTGCTATTTGGGTGAGTAATAGCAATAAAACCTATAAAAAACACAATTTCCTATGAAAAATTTCGAAAAAACTACCAAAAATACACTAAAATTCTACTAATTTGATTTTTCTGTTTCAGATCCGGGAGGAGCTTCCAGAGCTGCGTCTATTGATACCAGGAACAACTATATAGCGTCCAGAATTTAAAAGTCAAAATTCAGTTTGTATGAGAAATGTACCGGGTTAGGTGAACTTTTCTATTTCGATGAGAAGTTTGTATTGCCAATATTTTGTTTTTTATGGGCCGTAGCGCTCCCAAAGGGGGCGGGTTATTTAGGGGGGATGTTAATACACCCTTAGCAGTGATTCCCTTAAATAAAAGTTGCTATTTGGGTGAGTAATAGCAATAAAACCTATAAAAAACACAATTTCCTATGAAAAATTTCGAAAAAACTACCAAAAATACACTAAAATTCTACTAATTTGATTTTTCTGTTTCAGATCCGGGAGGAGCTTCCAGAGCTGCGTCTATTGATACCAGGAACAACTATATAGCGTCCAGAATTTAAAAGTCAAAATTCAGTTTGTATGAGAAATGTACCGGGTTAGGTGAACTTTTCTATTTCGATGAGAAGTTTGTATTGCCAATATTTAGTTTTTTATGGGCCGTAGCGCTCCCAAAGGGGGCGGGTTATTTAGGGGGGATGTTAATACACCCTTAGCAGTGATTCCCTTAAATAAAAGTTGCTATTTGGGTGAGTAATAGCAATAAAACCTATAAAAAACACAATTTCCTATGAAAAATTTCGAAAAAACTACCAAAAATACACTAAAATTCTACTAATTTGATTTTTCTGTTTCAGATCCGGGAGGAGCTTCCAGAGCTGCGTCTATTGATACCAGGAACAACTATATAGCGTCCAGAATTTAAAAGTCAAAATTCAGTTTGTATGAGAAATGTACCGGGTTAGGTGAACTTTTCTATTTCGATGAGAAGTTTGTATTGCCAATATTTAGTTTTTTATGGGCCGTAGCGCTCCCAAAGGGGGCGGGTTATTTAGGGGGGATGTTAATACACCCTTAGCAGTGATTCCCTTAAATAAAAGTTGCTATTTGGGTGAGTAATAGCAATAAAACCTATAAAAAACACAATTTCCTATGAAAAATTTCGAAAAAACTACCAAAAATACACTAAAATTCTACTAATTTGATTTTTCTGTTTCAGATCCGGGAGGAGCTTCCAGAGCTGCGTCTATTGATACCAGGAACAACTATATAGCGTCCAGAATTTAAAAGTCAAAATTCAGTTTGTATGAGAAATGTACCGGGTTAGGTGAACTTTTCTATTTCGATGAGAAGTTTGTATTGCCAATATTTTGTTTTTTATGGGCCGTAGCGCTCCCAAAGGGGGCGGGTTATTTAGGGGGGATGTTAATACACCCTTAGCAGTGATTCCCTTAAATAAAAGTTGCTATTTGGGTGAGTAATAGCAATAAAACCTATAAAAAACACAATTTCCTATGAAAAATTTCGAAAAAACTACCAAAAATACACTAAAATTCTACTAATTTGATTTTTCTGTTTCAGATCCGGGAGGAGCTTCCAGAGCTGCGTCTATTGATACCAGGAACAACTATATAGCGTCCAGAATTTAAAAGTCAAAATTCAGTTTGTATGAGAAATGTACCGGGTTAGGTGAACTTTTCTATTTCGATGAGAAGTTTGTATTGCCAATATTTTGTTTTTTATGGGCCGTAGCGCTCCCAAAGGGGGCGGGTTATTTAGGGGGGATGTTAATACACCCTTAGCAGTGATTCCCTTAAATAAAAGTTGCTATTTGGGTGAGTAATAGCAATAAAACCTATAAAAAACACAATTTCCTATGAAAAATTTCGAAAAAACTACCAAAAATACACTAAAATTCTACTAATTTGATTTTTCTGTTTCAGATCCGGGAGGAGCTTCCAGAGCTGCGTCTATTGATACCAGGAACAACTATATAGCGTCCAGAATTTAAAAGTCAAAATTCAGTTTGTATGAGAAATGTACCGGGTTAGGTGAACTTTTCTATTTCGATGAGAAGTTTGTATTGCCAATATTTAGTTTTTTATGGGCCGTAGCGCTCCCAAAGGGGGCGGGTTATTTAGGGGGGATGTTAATACACCCTTAGCAGTGATTCCCTTAAATAAAAGTTGCTATTTGGGTGAGTAATAGCAATAAAACCTATAAAAAACACAATTTCCTATGAAAAATTTCGAAAAAACTACCAAAAATACACTAAAATTCTACTAATTTGATTTTTCTGTTTCAGATCCGGGAGGAGCTTCCAGAGCTGCGTCTATTGATACCAGGAACAACTATATAGCGTCCAGAATTTAAAAGTCAAAATTCAGTTTGTATGAGAAATGTACCGGGTTAGGTGAACTTTTCTATTTCGATGAGAAGTTTGTATTGCCAATATTTTGTTTTTTATGGGCCGTAGCGCTCCCAAAGGGGGCGGGTTATTTAGGGGGGATGTTAATACACCCTTAGCAGTGATTCCCTTAAATAAAAGTTGCTATTTGGGTGAGTAATAGCAATAAAACCTATAAAAAACACAATTTCCTATGAAAAATTTCGAAAAAACTACCAAAAATACACTAAAATTCTACTAATTTGATTTTTCTGTTTCAGATCCGGGAGGAGCTTCCAGAGCTGCGTCTATTGATACCAGGAACAACTATATAGCGTCCAGAATTTAAAAGTCAAAATTCAGTTTGTATGAGAAATGTACCGGGTTAGGTGAACTTTTCTATTTCGATGAGAAGTTTGTATTGCCAATATTTGTTTTTTATGGGCCGTAGCGCTCCCAAAGGGGGCGGGTTATTTAGGGGGGATGTTAATACACCCTTAGCAGTGATTCCCTTAAATAAAAGTTGCTATTTGGGTGAGTAATAGCAATAAAACCTATAAAAAACACAATTTCCTATGAAAAATTTCGAAAAAACTACCAAAAATACACTAAAATTCTACTAATTTGATTTTTCTGTTTCAGATCCGGGAGGAGCTTCCAGAGCTGCGTCTATTGATACCAGGAACAACTATATAGCGTCCAGAATTTAAAAGTCAAAATTCAGTTTGTATGAGAAATGTACCGGGTTAGGTGAACTTTTCTATTTCGATGAGAAGTTTGTATTGCCAATATTTAGTTTTTTATGGGCCGTAGCGCTCCCAAAGGGGGCGGGTTATTTAGGGGGGATGTTAATACACCCTTAGCAGTGATTCCCTTAAATAAAAGTTGCTATTTGGGTGAGTAATAGCAATAAAACCTATAAAAAACACAATTTCCTATGAAAAATTTCGAAAAAACTACCAAAAATACACTAAAATTCTACTAATTTGATTTTTCTGTTTCAGATCCGGGAGGAGCTTCCAGAGCTGCGTCTATTGATACCAGGAACAACTATATAGCGTCCAGAATTTAAAAGTCAAAATTCAGTTTGTATGAGAAATGTACCGGGTTAGGTGAACTTTTCTATTTCGATGAGAAGTTTGTATTGCCAATATTTAGTTTTTTATGGGCCGTAGCGCTCCCAAAGGGGGCGGGTTATTTAGGGGGGATGTTAATACACCCTTAGCAGTGATTCCCTTAAATAAAAGTTGCTATTTGGGTGAGTAATAGCAATAAAACCTATAAAAAACACAATTTCCTATGAAAAATTTCGAAAAAACTACCAAAAATACACTAAAATTCTACTAATTTGATTTTTCTGTTTCAGATCCGGGAGGAGCTTCCAGAGCTGCGTCTATTGATACCAGGAACAACTATATAGCGTCCAGAATTTAAAAGTCAAAATTCAGTTTGTATGAGAAATGTACCGGGTTAGGTGAACTTTTCTATTTCGATGAGAAGTTTGTATTGCCAATATTTTGTTTTTTATGGGCCGTAGCGCTCCCAAAGGGGGCGGGTTATTTAGGGGGGATGTTAATACACCCTTAGCAGTGATTCCCTTAAATAAAAGTTGCTATTTGGGTGAGTAATAGCAATAAAACCTATAAAAAACACAATTTCCTATGAAAAATTTCGAAAAAACTACCAAAAATACACTAAAATTCTACTAATTTGATTTTTCTGTTTCAGATCCGGGAGGAGCTTCCAGAGCTGCGTCTATTGATACCAGGAACAACTATATAGCGTCCAGAATTTAAAAGTCAAAATTCAGTTTGTATGAGAAATGTACCGGGTTAGGTGAACTTTTCTATTTCGATGAGAAGTTTGTATTGCCAATATTTTGTTTTTTATGGGCCGTAGCGCTCCCAAAGGGGGCGGGTTATTTAGGGGGGATGTTAATACACCCTTAGCAGTGATTCCCTTAAATA
>CATOZX010000007.1:0-41000 GCA_954871355.1 Cabera pusaria | reverse complement strand
GTATTAAATCTTTGACCTCTAACTACAATCCTACATATTGTTTGCTAGATTTAAACCATATTGTTAGTTAGATGGAAACCTACGGATTATGACTGAAAAGGACTTTAGCAGAGTTTTTATCGCAGAGAAAAGTTTTAGTGCGAGTAGGTGTAGATACCTACATTTTTGATGACTAATGACGGTGTTAAGCTACTTTTTGGTAGCAATTCAGGCATAATATCGATGAAATGCTCCGATACCTGTGGGGGGTTTGTAGCTAAAATTGGGGTATTGAACATCACTACACTAGCACTGCAAATCGTAACATTCTAATTAGTATCCTAGAGTTTTGTATATTAAATCAGTTAGATCAAATGTTATAGCCGTAAGACGAGCGTCAAACTTGTCCTACACAAGATTTCAATTAAATAACTTAATATTGTTTAAAATCGAAAAGAACCGACTTCAAAGGTTACGCTAGTCATTTTTAACCGACTTCACAAAAAAGGAGGAGGTTCTCAATTTGTCGGAAACTTTTTTTTTTAATGTATGTTCACCGATTACTCGATGCCTGAACCGATTTGTGAATTCTTTTTTTGTTTAAAAGGGTACCCTTCCCAGGTGGTCCCATTTAAATTTTAATGAAATTGTCCGAGCCCTTTTTTAATATATCAACATTTGTATTACGACGCATTTACTTATCTCGACGACTTACTACTCACTACTGGCACAGATTATGTAATAGTTACTAGCTCTACTGGCTACTTTGACTAACGCGACGTTTGAAGTCGGTTCTTTTAGTTTTTATAACAATCTTAAATTATCTGTACCAAGTTTGAGGTGTTCATCTCCATATCTCGATGAATTCCATGAGACCATTTGAAACGTATACCCTTTCATACAAATAAGATTTTTAACCGACGAAAAAAAAAACGGAGGAGGTTATCAAGTCAACGTGTATATATTTTTTTTAAATTTATGACCACGCATTATTTTTTACAGAGTAGTCTGATTTTGTTTCAAATCGGTTCCGGTGTCTTTGAGTAATCGGTGAATAAAAAACAGATTCCGCAGAAATTAGAACCTCCTCCGTCTTTGTGAAGTCAGTAAAAATCTCTGCTACGTAAATCCATAGTAATAATTCGATGAAGTCTGTAATAAAAAAATTTTGGTTTATTAAAAATAAACGTTACTGGTTGTAACATGAAGGTTATAGAGTATAAAAAGCTAAAAACTAATGTTAGGTAGACAGTATTTATGAATATCGAGCGCCCTTGTTCTACCAAGATCTAAAACTTACCAGGATAAATCAGCGGTGTCATTGAGACTTTTAATCTCGGGCCGGGGGACAGGCAAATGATAACACGGTTTTGGGAATGTATGACAAATTTTAATACTTCAAAACGTCCCTTACCTCCAGAATGAGATACATATACTTAGTTAAAGCCGGAATACTATGTCTAAACATTTGATTATAAATACCATTCGGTTTTCGTTACTTTTTAGGTTAATTTATTTTACATTTTACTATTGAAATTTGGTTATTTCTTACTATAATCGTTGTTTCTAATGTCTTTCTTGCATCTTGCGAATATGAAATTAAAGTTTTAAGGGTAATAAAAAGAGTTATAATGAAATTTGCTTAGCTGCAGCGCCCGGGGGCGTCTGAGCACACCGTTCAAAATAGACGACGACATCTAGCGTCGCTCAAACAGCTCAAAACTACGACGACATCCAAACGTTGTGCGTCGAACAAACATCTCAAAATAACGACGTCTTCCGGCGTCGTACAAACAGTTGACGACACCCATAGTCGCACAAACAGTAGACGACAGTCGCCCAAACAGCGCCAAAAGGCTGTAACCAAAAATCCGATTGTAATTTGTCGCCATGAAGGATGACGCGAAACATTTTAGGTTATCAAAAATTGACTCACCGCAAAATCACGACGTTATCATATGGCACTACGCCATAAGCACGCCGAGTATCATCGTAACGGCGATTTGGAATACGGATTCACTTAATAGAATCCGATTTATAAAATTTTCTAAAAATGAGCCCTTTGTATGCCTAGGGGCCAGAAAAAGTGACGTCCCCGATCGAGAATTGACAGATGTCCAAGTCATTTTTTTTTTGAAAGATTGTCTATAGGATATTGAATGATCCACAGACCAAGTAATAACTCGATTATTTAAAATCGACTAAAAATGGCTAAATACGAAAATGTTCTAAATTATTTAAAACCAAAAGGTAATTTTGTCAGTCTTAGAAGCTGAAATGTGCTTCCAAACGAAAAATATGTAACGAGTCGAAATACCTCGTTACAGTACATACCTTCCCAAAAAAAATAAAAGAATGAAACTTCTTTTATTTTTGAGAAGAACTCCCAAAAAATTCCTAATAAAAACTTATTCAAAAAAAATTAATAAACAGAAAATATTCCACCACCAAAATATGAAATTTATTCAAACTAAAAGAAGACACTAATAAAGCATGACGTTAAATCAGTTAAGCTTCTAGCCACTGACTAAGTTGCTCTAGAAAAACAAGTTATAAAAACTTTCTAACCAAGTGAAAAACAATGTTAAGATTTATCAAAACTAATCCATCAATATGACTCAATCCTAAAATCCATCACAAATTAATTATACTCAAGAGTGGATAAGCACCATAGCCTCCATCTACTTATCTGTATTACAAACCAAATAAATATTTCTGAAATATTTAACAAAAGTGTAGATAAGCACCATCGCCTCTATCTTTTATAATCTCAGAACGATTCTAACTAAATTAAAAGGCAATAACAAAGGTTATCCATATTGTAGTACGGTTAAGCATTAGCTGCCGACTTTAGATAATTATTCACTGCAAAAGATTCAGTGAACAAGTTTTCAATGAAAAAGTTGAACAACAAAAGTTCAAACTATTCTCATAAAAATAGAGAACCAAAACTAATAAGTAGTGACCGGCTCAACTCTACCGACTTTCCGAACACTAACAAATTAATAAAAGGGTTTGTCAAAAAGACCAAAAATTGTATATTGTGACCGGCTCAACACCACCGACATTCCGTGCACAAAAACAAGTTAACAAAAGTTTGTTGGGAAAACAACAAAGTTGTATTGTGACCGGCTCAACACCACCGACTTTCCGTTCACAATATCTAAAGTTTCCAACGCTTGAACCAAAAATGTCAAAGCGAGGAAAAAATGAAGAGTAAAAACTTACCCAAAAAGGTTAACTGAGACAAAAGCTCAAAAGAGTCAAATCCGAGAGGCAAATCCGGGTAAAAATTATATAGAGCTCTAAGTGTCAAATCCAAGTCTTAGGTCTACAACAAACACAAACTAAATAATCTAAATAATATATAACATGCTTCACAAAGACTGAAACACATCTATATTAAAAATGTATTTACACAATGTGCAGGCTATTTGAAAAGTGGAAAGCTTTTCATAGCAATCTAAAACAATATTTATACTAGAAAAGTGGAAAACTTCTCAAAGTATCTAAAAGAGTTGAGTACTTGAAAAGTGAAAAACTTTTCAAAGTAACCAAAATAATAAAATATACATAAGATCTTTTGATGCCAAGAAAATTTCTAAAAGAAAATATAATCGTCAGATGTAGCTTTTAAAGTTGGGTAAAAGTTCAAAATTAGGATAAAAGTACCAAAAATAGAATAAAATTACCAAAAATAGACCTAAGTTAGGTTTAGTATATTTAAAGTTGTATTTCAATAAAGTGTTGGTTTTCCTTTCAGGCAATCATCTTTCATCCTGGGGGACCTCTTCCATTCATCAAATCTCATTCATCTTCACTCAACCCCCTCCCAAAAGAATATCAAAACAAAGTTAAATAAAAGTTGAATCCAAAAATGAAAATTTTAATATTTAATTATATCTTTAACATGATAACGTCCAGTACTTGTTTTATTGAATTCCTTTAGTACATAAACATTAGGAGAAATTCTCTCTACAATTTCACATTTAATAAACTTAGGTGCTAATTTAGCCGAAAAATATGCAGGTGCATTTGACTGTACAAAACTTCTACGCCAAACTACATCACCGACATCAAAAGAAATGACTTTTCTTCCCCTATTATAATAAAGAGCATTACGCTTATAAGCTTTCAAAAGATAAGCTTGAACTTTAACAAAAACTTCACTAAGTGAATTTAAAGAGTGAGCATAAGTATCTCTAGTACCAAGCTCAAGTTGATCTAAGTTATCAAAAGAGTTACTAAAACGGTGTAAAGATGCATCAAAAATAAGTTCTCTACCGAACATCAAAAAGTTAGGAGTGTACTCTGTAGCAAGATTTACACTACTATTTAAAGCTAATTGGACATGAGGCAAAAACCTTGACCAAGTTCGATGATCATTTTTAACAAAACAAGAAATACATGTTTCTATTGTCTTATTATATCTTTCTACTGGATTATTCTGTGGAGTGTATAGTGCATTATAAAATATTTTAGTGATGTTGAAATTTTTTAAGAAATCTACAAAATATTTAGATATAAATTGGGGTCCGTTGTCGGCCACTAAGATTTTAGGTACACCAAATTTAAAAATATTTCTTTTTCAAAGATTTTACAAATTACTTTAGAAGTAGCATTTATCATTGGAAATATCCAACAATATTTAGTAAAAACATCTACAATTGAAAGAATGAATCTATGTCCAGAATAAGATTTAGGTAAAATCCCAATAATATCAACGGATAACATTACCATAGGTTGATCAACTTTCTTAGGGTTAACCATCTTACCAGTAGGAGCAGATGTTGAGTGTTTATAAGCTTTACAAATGTCGCAAGAAGAAATATATTTTTGAACGTCTCCGAACATTCCTTTCCAATAATAATGTTGTTTTATTTTATTAAGAGTTTTATGTATTCCAAAGTGTCCAGAATTAATATCATCATGATTAGAACGAATAGTATCTAAAACATGTTCTTTAGGTATTACAATTTTCCAATTTAAACGGCTATTAGGGTCAAATTTATTTTTACAGTAACGATATAAAGTATTATCTTCTACTCGAAGATTTTTCATTCTAGAAGGGTATTTTTGACAATTTATAAAGACTTTTCTATACCAAGGGTCTTCTATATCTTCATCTGGTGAGACAATATTTATAGCGGAAACTAATATTGAAGTTATATTGATTCTAGATAAAGCGTCAGGAACTTGATGCAAAGATCCTTTTTTATGAACAATATCAAAAGTAAATTGAGAAATACGTGCAGCCCATCGAGCTAAGCGTCCACTAGGGTTATTAAGTTTTAAAAGCCACTTAAGACTAGCATGATCTGTCACAACTGTGAATTTCATCCCTTCGACATAAGGTCTAAAATGTTCAATTGAATCTAAAACTGCCAAAAGTTCACGTTCAGTGGTACTATAATTTCTTTCACATTTATTTAAAGATCTTGAATAATAAGCAATTGGATGTTGTTCATTATTTTCGTCTTCTTGACTCAGAACACTACCAATTCCTACAGAACTAGCATCGCAATGTAAAAAGAAAGGTTTTTCAAAATCAGGACACTGTAAAACAGGTGTAGTTATTAAGGCATTTTTTAAATTAATGAAGGCTTCTTCAGCTTCTTCATTCCAAACAAAAGTATGTTTTATCTTTTTACTTCCAGAAGTTAATTTAGTTAAGGGGGAGGCAATATCAGCGAATTTACAAATGAAACGTCGATAATATGAACATAATCCTAAAAAGCTTCTAAGTTGTTTTACGGACTCTGGTCGTGGAAAGTTTTCTATAATTTCTAATTTAGACGGATCAGTATGTAGGCCTTGACTGTCTACAATATAACCGAGATAACGGAGTCTTTCTTTGCAAAATTCACATTTTTTAAGATTTACTGTTAAGCCTGAGTTTTTAAGTATTTCATGGACTTTTTTAAGGTACTCTATATGATTTTGAAAATTATCATTTACTAAAATCAAATCATCTAAATATTTAAACAGGACATTGTCAAATTCAGGTCCAAAGAGTTTATCAACCAAGCGTTGTAACTCTGCCGGTGCGTTGGTGATTCCAAAAGGCATCCGAACAAAATGGTACAAGTTTTTTCCAGGAACTACAAAAGCAGTCTTTTCACGAGAGGACTCTTCAAGTTTAATTTGCAGAAATGCTTTAGAAAGATCTATGGTAGATATGAATTTAGCCCCACGAAGGCTGTCTAATATCCTAGAAGGGTACGGCAAAGGATAAGAATCTTTAACAGTTATTGAATTTAATCGTCTCGAATCTAAACATAATCTGGTTCCACCATCTTTTTTATCGACGGCTAATACAGGGGAACACCAAGGAGATTTTGAAGGTTCTATAATTCCTTCCTTTAATAAAACTTCCACTTCATCATAAAGTTCTTTTTGTTTAGCAGGACTCAACGGCCAATATCTACTTTTAAAAGGGTCGCCAGTAACGTTAATTTTATGTTCCACAAGGGTGGTAAGGCCTAAACCTTTTTTCTCATAAGAAATATCTTCAAACAAAGCAATGGTTTCATCTAATTGTTGTTTCTCAGAAGGAGTTAAATGAACTGTAGAAGTAACAGCGTTCACTTGAATTTTATTATTGTGAACATATTCAATATTTTTCCACAAGTCTTTAGCTAAGTTAAATTTCAACCAAAAATCAAATCCCAATATAATAGGTGGATCAAAAGAGGGTATTATTAAAAATTCTACAAGTTTACAAACATTGTCAACGGTAACCGGTAATCGCATAGAACCGATAACTTTTCTTGATGAACCGTCAGCAGTACAAGCGGAGGCATCAATAGGTTTGATTTGAAATCCTAGTTTAGAAAAATGCAAGTGTTGGTTATTACCTAAAACACAGCTATTTGAACCACTATCTAGCAATCCAGAAAAAGTTTCATTATAAATGGTAAATTTTTAAAATGGTCTAGTATCATTTTGTTTAGTAAAAAGTATAGGAGCTGCTTTATGAACAGAAAAAAATGTTTTTAAATAGTCAAGCCATTCTGAAAATTCTCTCTTACACGTATCATCATCAGGTTTATAATTGGATATCGGAGCACCTGAAGTTTTTTTAAAAACTTGGGCCCGATGCCTTACAAGTTTTTTGAATTATTATTATTTTTAATATTGTCAGAATGACAAGTATCACAGTTCTTTGTCAAAACGCCTCGTTTATGACATTTAAAGCACACAGGTCCAAGAATCTCTGTACACTCTTTATAAGTGTGGTCAGTCGACTTACACTTCAAACAAGAAAGTTTGGTTTCAACCGCATGAAAGTTTTGTTTAATTTCCTTTACAGGTTTTCGGTTAACTAAAATCTCTAATTCCTTACTAATTCGGATAAACTGTTCAATAGTGTCTATTGATTTTCCAAATAAAAACGGTGTGTAAATAGGTAACATGTTGTGTTTAATTATAGTTATCAAAACATTCTCAAAAATTGGTTTAGCTAATCTGCTAGACATATCTAAAATCTCAGTAATGAAATCAGGAAGTGACTCATTACTCCGTTGTTTGCGAGTTCTCATTTCATACTCCAAATGATAATCAAATTCAGGTTTGTCGAATCTGTTCAACAATTCGGTTTTAAGTGTTGTCCACGAAGAAACCCTAATTCGAATACTACGGAACCATTTGATAAATGATGAACCATTAGAACTTGTTGAATCCACAACATTCTTGGGCATCACCCTGGATTCAAAGCTTCAATGGGGTTCTCAAATATCGGTTCTAGCAGGTAGGTTAAGCTCCGCTGCATACGCAGTACGTAAAATTAGATTTTTAACGGACGAAGCCACTGCAAGATTGGTATATTTCAGCTACTTCCACAGTATAATGTCTTATGGCATTTTATTGTGGGGGAAAGCCGCTGAAATCCAATCAATATTTGTTTTGCAGAAACGAGCTATTCGCTCTATATATAGTATGAGGTCGCGAGATTCACTTCGTGAAAAATTTAAGGAAATTAAAATTCTAACAGTGGCATGTCAATACATTTATGAAAATATTTTGTTCATACGCAAGAATATAAATGATTATAAGAAAAGGTCTGATGTACATAATTTCAATACAAGACATAAAAATAGATTAATTATACCTAATTTCAGACTGCAGAAAGTTAGTGGTTCATTCATGGGGAACTGTGTACGCTTTTACAATAAGCTACCTAAAGATATTGATCAATTGCCTATGAGCAAATTTAAAATCTATGTAAAATCCAATTTGATGAAAAAATCATACTATACAATAGGTGACTATATGGATGACAAAAATGCATGGCCTGAATGCCCCAAGTTCCAAGAACAAATATAAATTGTATTATAATTAATAATATATTGTTAAAATATTAAAGCTGACATGTACAATTAATTTAAAAAAAAAAAAGATAAAATGACAAGACAAGCCCCATAGAGTTTCTTGGTGTTTCTTCTCTGATGGGAGTATTTCCGAAACACCGGTAGATTCAACAGCCATTCAGTTTTCCCCTTTTGTCCGCAGATTTTCTTTCTAGGCTTGCCATTTTTATTTTTATTTAAACAATATTATGCAGCTGACAGACGGACTATCAGTTCCATTTGGATCATGATATGTACTGTGATCGGTATGCGTTTCTCTATGTTGTGTTTCACTATTTCACTTTTTTATTTTTTTTATATAAAAATTGTCTGAAGTACTGAAACACACACTTACATGTATGGTTGGTTTTAACCTACTTTAATTTTTTTTTAATATTCTGACGTAAACGATTGGATGACAACTGAATGGTTCATTACTTTTTTTTTCTAATTCAAAGCGTTAAATTCTGCTTTTGCTATGTTTACTTGATAATTGGTTATGATTTATTTTATGATTTTGACGTGTATATGTGCGTATATTTATACTGCCTACATACTGAATAAATGCTTTGATTCTTTGATTCTTCTTTGATTCTTTGATTCTTTGATTTCGTTGCTGTTCCAGTGAGCAGATCAGAAAAAGAACCGACTAAAAAGTTTTCATCAAAGTTTTTATACAAAAAATACTCCTCAACCGAAGTGATAAAGTCTCTAACACAAGTTTTCCCATCAAAAGATATCTTACTACGCTTCAAATCAGGAAGTTTATTTGTTGAAGGTAAATGCTTTTTCAATTGTTCATTGAGTTGAACATTCATCGAGTTAAACGAAGGTAAAGGTGTAAAATTATGCAAGCTACTATGACCAAGGTTAGGTAAGAAAGGGTCAACAACCTCTACCTCTGTTGCATTCTGCATAACTAAATTATCCAACGCCGGATTAGAAATAACATCCCTAGAAGTACCAGGTAAATTCTCTTCCAACAAGGGTGGAAATTGAACCTGTTTGTCAGTCATGATGAATAATCAAAAATATTAAAGAAACAAAGACAAACAACCAACTAAAAATTCAAAGAATAGTTAAAACTCATCAAAGTTTATAAGATTTTTTGTTAAAACCGGTTTAAGTTATTATGTTTTAAAGTTTATGTTAATATTTAATAATGTTCAAAAGTATTTAAAGAAATTTGAATGTACAAAGAAACATTCAAATTGTAAAGTATATAAGATGCAAAAAAGATTCACAATTTATCTTAATTTTCAAGATTATTAACAACGGCTAAGGTTATATCTATTTATGAAAAGTAAAATCAATAAACTGGTTAATAATTATGTTAATAAGCTAGTATTTTCTAATATGAATGTAGCTTAATGCTTCTTAACAGTAAAGAAACGTTATAACTTTATATAAGACAAAGTTATATCAATTCAAACAAAAACTTAGCACTTTCAATGTGGTCAAGGTCAGTTCCTTACAAAATGTAAACAACGCATATCTCAAATGTTATTATATAGTAAGTACACACTTAGATTAGTCTATCCAGTATATAAGACATATAAAGAACATTGTATGTTAATTAGTTTTGTTAAAATACAAAAAAAGTTGTAAATAAAGTTACAATTGTGTTTTCAAAGTACACAAAACAAAGTAAAAATGCTAAAAATAACACAAAAATTGTGACAAGAAAAACAAAAATAAGATGCAAGAAAGATTATGTATGTGGAGGTAACTCCGGTCCCTGTTCTCGCGCTAATTGTAATAAAAAAATTTTGGTTTATTAAAAATAAACGTTACTGGTTGTAACATGAAGGTTATAGAGTATAAAAAGCTAAAAACTAATGTTAGGTAGACAGTATTTATGAATATCGAGCGCCCTTGTTCTACCAAGATCTAAAACTTACCAGGATAAATCAGCGGTGTCATTGAGACTTTTAATCTCGGGCCGGGGGACAGGCAAATGATAACACGGTTTTGGGAATGTATGACAAATTTTAATACTTCAAAACGTCCCTTACCTCCAGAATGAGATACATATACTTAGTTAAAGCCGGAATACTATGTCTAAACATTTGATTATAAATACCATTCGGTTTTCGTTACTTTTTAGGTTAATTTATTTTACATTTTACTATTGAAATTTGGTTATTTCTTACTATAATCGTTGTTTCTAATGTCTTTCTTGCATCTTGCGAATATGAAATTAAAGTTTTAAGGGTAATAAAAAGAGTTATAATGAAATTTGCTTAGCTGCAGCGTCCGGGGGCGTCTGAGCACACCGTTCAAAATAGACGACGACATCTAGCGTCGCTCAAACAGCTCAAAACTACGACGACATCCAAACGTTGTGCGTCGAACAAACATCTCAAAATAACGACGTCTTCCGGCGTCGTACAAACAGTTGACGACACCCATAGTCGCACAAACAGTAGACGACAGTCGCCCAAACAGCGCCAAAAGGCTGTAACCAAAAATCCGATTGTAATTTGTCGCCATGAAGGATGACGCGAAACATTTTAGGTTATCAAAAATTGACTCACCGCAAAATCACGACGTTATCATATGGCACTACGCCATAAGCACGCCGAGTATCATCGTAACGGCGATTTGGAATACGGATTCACTTAATAGAATCCGATTTATAAAATTTTCTAAAAATGAGCCCTTTGTATGCCTAGGGGCCAGAAAAAGTGACGTCCCCGATCGAGAATTGACAGATGTCCAAGTCATTTTTTTTTTGAAAGATTGTCTATAGGATATTGAATGATCCACAGACCAAGTAATAACTCGATTATTTAAAATCGACTAAAAATGGCTAAATACGAAAATGTTCTAAATTATTTAAAACCAAAAGGTAATTTTGTCAGTCTTAGAAGCTGAAATGTGCTTCCAAACGAAAAATATGTAACGAGTCGAAATACCTCGTTACAAGTCCCCATGCCACATTATCCCCTATCCTCGGTAATCACGTCTCGACGGATCAAGTCCGGCTTATTCGCTCATTAGGACATCCCTCGAGTCTACAAGGAAAGGTCTGCGTTTGTTGAGGTCAAGTTAATTGGCTAGACAACAAACGTTTTATGGGATTAAAACGCACTGGGATCGGGAAATTAAATCTGCTTTTACAGCAATATTATTTTTTTATTTTTGTAATTGTTGGCAGACTAGCTCTTGATCTTGAATTCCTTATGTTAAATGAAAATGGATAAGGTGTCGGACTGGCGATCGAGAGGTCGTGAGTTCGATCCCCACCCCACCCATTGCATTATTGACGTGATCCCACTCCAGACACAAGCATATTTAGCTTAGTTGGAGGGGTTAACAAGAATACTAGTAATGTGCAACCCACATAGCGAGTAATCTTTAAAAAAAAAAAAATAATACCTTGCATATATAATGAAATAGAAGTCGGTAGCGGTTGACGCTAGATGGTAGGGAGACTAGGTTGGACAACTGACCAGACCATCCAATTACTATAGCACACATATCAAAATATGTCGCCCGTATTATTTTTAAAAAGCATTGCCGCTGCGACCAATTTCACATCTTTCAATAGTAGACCAGGGTCGATAATTTTTGAAACCAAAAAAAATTACAGTAGGATGAAACCCATTAGAAAAGGAGGGGAATATGATCAAAATGAAAGGAAAAATAAATTACGGTCGATCCGAGTTTGGGAAGTGGGAGGGGGTGAATTTTTAAGGGTAAAAATGGTTTTCCTTGATTTCCGGCAAAACTACAAGTCCTATGGAAAAAAGTTGAATGGCAAAGTTGTAGGTAATAAAAAGATCTACAGCTTTTGCATATGCAATTTTTTCACATAACCTCAAAACTTAGGTGAAAAATTCAAAAAACCAAGTTTTTGTTTTTTTTTTATATCTTTTTCAAAACATTTTTTTTTCTCCAAAATTTGGTGAAAACTTACCTTATTATGTCCCAAATACACTGTAATTTATTTGATATAAAATATTTATTTTTTCGCCTTATTTTAACTTAATATCAAAAAAGCACCCTAATTTTCAATCGAAAATTCTGACGTCAAAATATCAGCTTTTCTCAAAAAGTTTGGGGGCTTTTTGTTAGTTGAAATATCTACTTTTTGATGGTGTAAAAAAAAATTACATCACTATAGGAAATGTTCTCAGAAAATGCAAAAAATTGAAAAAAACTCAAATTCGAAATTTTTTATTTATTGTCGATTCTCTTCTTGCTAGACGCCACTAAACGACTCAAAGCTGCTTTTTTTATTTCATACACTTGCTTGTCATCTAACTTATTGCAGATTATACAAACAGATTCATCCATACTGATAATCTGAAGACAAAATCAAATTAATAATGCCTTCAAAGTTTTATCATAAGTATAACTAAATTTGTTTGTATAAAATAAACGAAATTACTATTTTTTATTCTTGTACTAAAATATCATTCAATTTTAATTTTTTAGGTTATGTTACGTTAAACATACTATTTATGAAAGAAAATATTACTGTTTTTATTTTAAAGTTGATTAATATAGATTAAAATACAGATAGTATTTACCTTGCTATGTAGATTCCAAAGGATTCTTTGAATAAAGTAAATTTCTCACAATTCACTTAGAGTAACTCAGTCTGCACGTGTATTTTTAAAAACGATGTTGTACACTGCTCTGTATCTCGAATACTGGCTAACGGTTTTTACAGCTGCTACGAAATAGCAGGTATGTAGTAAGGCCCAGACCCTCCTAGGTCCGTCCCCACTTCTCTATGAAATAACTTACAATGGGCTAAAATTTACCGAAGGTCACTCACAGTCACGTCACAGGTATATGAATTATCTTAAAACAGCAATAAGTAGACATCTAAAAATATTATTTAAAGAAGATTCTACAACTTTTTCAAAATATTGAAGATGTCTTATTAAATATTAACTTTATTAACTTGTTTACAGTTTGTTAATTATAGAAGTATATTTCAATTTGCAATTTTTTCGTTTATAAATAAAACATGAAATCTTACGTTTTTTGAGTAATTAAAGTGTAAATTTTAATAAATACCTCAAAATTGTACATAATGATTTAAAAAAAAATGTCGAATTTGAGTTTTTTTCAATTTTTGGCATTTTCTGAGAACATTTCCTATAGTAATGTAATTTTTTTTTGACACCATCAGAAAGTAGATATTTCAACTAACAAAAAGCCCCCAAACTTTTTGAAAAAAGCTGATATTTTGACGTCAGAATTTTCGATTGAAAATTAGGGTGCTTTTTTGATATTAAGTTAAAATAAGGCGAAAAAATAAATATTTTATATCAAATAAATTACAGTGTATTTGGGACATAATAAGGTAAGTTTTCACCAAATTTCGTTGAAAAAAAAAATGTTTTGAAAAAGATAAAAAAAACCAAAAAGTTGTTTTTTTGAATTTTTCACCTAAATTTTGAGGTTATGTGAAAAAATTGCATATGCTAAAGTTGTAGATCTTTTAATTACCTACAACTTTGCCATTAAACTTTTTTCCATAGGACTTGTAGTTTTGCCGGAAATCAAGGAAAACCATTTTTACCCTTAAAAATTCACCCCCTCCCACTTCCCGAACTCGGATCGACCGTAATTTATTTTTCCTTTCATTTTGATCATATTCCCCTCCTTTTCTAATGGGTTTCATCCTACTGTATTTTTTTTCATTTTTTACCATTTTTGAAGGCTTCGGCCCTGGTCTATAGGGCACTATTATAAAAACAGTGAAGAATAGTACATTGCGGGCATCGGTCCGCAACCCTGGGGTTGCGACCCCGTGCGGGGTCGCGAAAGATATTTATGGGGTCGCCAAAAAGTCAACATCATAAATATTACTCGTATGTTAAATGTGATTTTTTTTTCTGGGGTCACTCATAACTCTTTTTTTAATTTTGGGGTCGCAATATCAAAAAGATTGCGGACCGCTGCATTATGGTACAGGTGTGTAATGTTGGTGATTACCGCTGAGGCGCCATTGAGACCCGAGCCGTTAGGTTAGGGTCTTAAAGCCGAGGACGGTAATGATCAATACGCACGTGCATCATACGACGTTTTTTAACACACTTGTGAAGAAAATAATACTAAAAAATAATCATTTTATATAGTAGACAACAGATATTTTACCTTTTAGTTTTCAGGTCTTTCCATAACGTTCAAAGGGCTTCACATCTTATATTGGGCGGTGTACAAAATAAATCATTTTCTTCATAACTAGTACTTGTAGACATTTTAATTAATAAATAACTATAATTTCATCAGTGAAACCGAGTTGTGAATTTTTTTTCTCAATGGCGGGAAAAATTCATGCGTTTTTTTGTTTAGTTTTAGTATGGCTTTGCACGATTTGTGTATTTAGCAAGTGTCAAGTATTGAAATTCTTCTAGTTTTAATGAATTTAAGTCGTAGAGATGGGTCAAAGTAGGGTCAAAGTCACTTTTCAGATCAGTTTTCAAGTAAATGTCTAGTCTAAATCATACCTTTAGTAAAGATGTGGTGTTTACTAAAGATTATCAGTGGAATTTTGGTGAGAACGCAAATAGCTGTTTCCCTACACTCGCACTCATTCACCGGCACTTAATGGTTAATAATCCACATTTATCACACATTAACTCGCGGAAGAACACAAGTTTTAGGATAAAATACAATGAGATCACACATACTTTTCCGCGCCAGAACTCAAAATTCATTAGTTTTCCTATGCGCGCGCATCTAAAGCTGGCTTTTCACTATGGAATATAATGTAAATTACATCTTGAGCTATATATTACAAAGCCGAACTGTATATCTTACAGTGTGCTGTTCACACTGTAAGATATACAGTTCGGCTTTGATTGTCTATGGTTTCATTCAAACACTGACTAAATACACTAATTGTGTGGAGCCATAATAGAAATAAAAAAACAACAAAAAAAAACTGCGGGCGAAGCAGGGGGAGGCGCGGTGTCCGGGGAAGTGAGGTAAAATACAAACCTTCAAATATCGCTCAGTCGGTCGAAAAAATATTATATTTGGGATGTCATATATATTATAGCATAGTGTAAACGGTCTTATACAAAATGTATGACGAGTGATAAAATTTTATATCTCAATATATAATATACATTATAATAGTGATAATATCGTTTAAAAACTAAAAAAGAACCGACTTCAATGCCGCTCTATTCATTTTCCAATTTTGAGATGTTTATCTCAACAATATCTCTGGAGATACTTATCAGACCTCGATAAAATTACCATGGTACCACACTTGGGATATCTCCTTCCGAACAAAAAAAGAATAATCAAAATCGATTCATAAACGACGAAGTTATCCGCGAACAAACATTAAAAATATATATATATATATATATATATATATACGGTCGAATTGAGAAACCTCCTCCTTTTTTTTAAGTCGGTTAAAAAGGAATGGCGATCGGCCATAGACTAAGAGAAGAATGAGGTTTCTTTTCTTTTGTTTTAGCCACGTACCGAATGGGGAGAGTTTATAGTTTTTACAGAGAAAACAGAAGTTATATTTGAGTGAAAATTTTGTTTATTAAACACGTACAAGATAAAAAATATCTATTTAAATACGAAGTTGCATGAAAAGAGCAAGCAATAGGTATATTAATTTATTTCTACTAATGAACACGGTCTTTTTTGTATCGAAACTTTTTTAAGAACAAAGCAACTCAACCACTAAAATAAAATAAAAATGAAAAAGTCACAGTTTGATAACAGGTGTGTAATTGCAGTGAAATAAGAGCCACTTTATGAGCAGGTGTGTTAAAAATATATTATCATCATCATCATCATCATCAACCTTCACAAGTCAGCTACTACTGGACAACCGCATATCCAACTACACGCCACTGAGCACGATTCTCGGCTACTCTTAACTAACTCTTGCCAGCCACCTTGCCTTGATAACCGCTTCACCTAGTCTTAGTCGTCCTACTGCCTACCCTACGTTTGCCGATCCGCGGTCTCCACTCAAGAACTAGTTTACTCCAACGGCTATTCGGCTGATTATAACAAAATAAACTGGCCAAGTGCAAGTCAGACTCGCACTCGTAGGGTTCCGTACCACACTACAGTATTTTATAAGATCGAGCAAAAAATACCACTATCATTTTTCGGCAGCAAAAAATAAAAATTAATAAACATTTTATTTCTTATAACGCCATCTAACGTCTAACAAAGGTGTTAGGGATCGACATTTCAATATAACGCCACCTATGGGACGTTTACCTAACTAAGCGTCCATAGATGGCGTAAAATGCCGAAAAAAACACGTTTCTTGTATGATTCCCTTTATTATTTTTAACTTTATTCTGTTTTTAGTATTTTTTGTTATGGCGGCAACAGAAATACATCATCTGTGAAAATTTCAACTGTCTGACTATCACGGTTCATGAGATACAGCCTGGTGACAGACGGACAGACAGACAGACAGACAGTCAGACAGACGGACAGACAGACAGCGGAGTCTCAGTAATAGGGTTCCGTTGGTACCCTTTGGGTTCGGAACCCTAAAAAGCAGAAGTGCAAACTGCAATGTAAAGCGGCAATGAACCAGGTGGCTAAAGCGTCGGCCTGGCCATCGAGAGGTCGTGAATTTCAGACACTTCAGACAAGCATATTTAGCTTAGTTGCAGTAGTTAACAAGACTTATAGTAATGTGCAACCCATATTGATAGTAAGCTTTATAAAAATGATGTGCTTACCCGCAAGGTCGCTCCGTGAACACAATGTAATCCTTATGCAGATCAGCATCTCTCTCCACAAACTTGACGCATGTGAAGTTCTCCCAATGTCTCATGGCTTGCTTGAACAGAGACTTGTGTGCCCCGCTGAAGTTGCCGTCTATTTCGTACGGGATGACTCCGTGCTCCCAGATGCGCTCCTTGCGATTGGTCGCGGCTCGAATGGAGCGGTGCCGTTTTCTCTGTAAAGACAAGTTTTTTTCTACAGGTGGTAGGAGTTTATTATATGGATGTTCTGCCTGACTTGCGACCAAAAATTAGTTTACCATTATCAAGGAGGAAATCTGCTGCCATAACGTTAGTGTTCCGGCAGCACACAGCCCTTGAGAGTCAGAGTATTCTAGGCTATCGTGTTCACCATCTGTGGCCACATCATCGCTTACCACCGGGAGAGATAGTGGTCAAACGATAGCGTATAAGATTTTTTTTTAAATATTTTATGCGTCTAATAGTTCATATAACCCATTTAACTGTCAAAAAGCAGATTTTGGTAAATATCTAGGATCATTTCTTAAAATTAGTACCGTAGTAGGACGGAACTCATGTGGTAGTAGAAAGTAGTGTATACGTCAAACGAACCTTACGATGAATTCTAAAGCACATCATTATACGAACTTCCTAAAGCATTAACTTTAAACCATCTGCTTAAGCTATAAAACTCATTTTTCCAAAGCACTAACCTATCAAAGCAGAGCGACATCAATTAAAAGCTCTTTTGGTCATCATTAGGACGGTCAGTGATTACAAACTAATTGACTAATTGCCATCGTGCCATCTGCATAATGACATTGTTCTACTCGTAATTATAAGGGGTGCACTTTGCCGTGCCAATTATATATTGAACGGCAAGTATTTAAATAAATTAGGACTTAATAGTACGGAGGAATTGTATGCTTAGTTGTAAGTAATACAATTGATGGGATAATATTTTTAATATCCAAATAAACACATCTACTTTGTAATTGCTTTACAGTAACTAAATCCACTTTATCATGCAGTTCAAAGTGACTTGTTGTTTCTTTTGAATGACGTCATTGAACAAACATCTGTATTACCAATAAACGATATGGTAAAATACCACAAAATATGAATAATTACCTTATTATTCATATTTCTGTGTAAAATACCTATATGAGTATTTCAACATTTCAAGTTGTTCTGTAACTAATTTTTTAAAATATCATATAGGCTAGCGTTTCTCACCTGTTGGTAAGTATTATTGGTACAGGGCCTGGATATGTACGTTCCCCGGGAGGGAAGGGTTCAATTAAGAAATCCAAAAATAAAAAAAGGATTGGTGACAAGTTAATCTAGCTAACATTGGTATCAATATACAATACATATTTATATAATTGTATACTCTATATATCACACTTACCTACATTAAACACCACACAATAATAAACACATGCACAATAACCTAGAACTCAGCATGAACGCTCATTAGATTATTGCATTTTATTTTAAAGTATACCCGCTCAAACAGGGGCCTTATTCAGTATGACCATTTTAAAGTTTTACCGTGCCGTGTTACGTTATCTCCGCGTTATGGTATTCTCTATGCCAATTAAAATGCGGTAGGGTAAGGTTATGAGCGCGTTTTGAGCTGTCAAAATATCGTGACATATGAGGACGTGTAACGGGCGCGTTTTGTATAATTTACCTATCGTGTGGCACACTGAATACAATTTTTCAATAACGTAACGTGGCGCGTTAAGGAACGCGTTATCTCATTGGTCTTACGGAATAAGGCCCCAGGTCTCCAACCAATGTCGGAGGAATGAAACGTGCGGAACAAAAAAAAATCTAGCTAACACAACGGTCACATCTCATATGTATTGTATAATATCATGTTTGTTGTAATCATGTATGTAGATATACCGTGTTTGTTGTAATCATATATGTAGGTATATCATATTTGTTGATATGAGCTATTTTGCAACCAAACGTATACATTTTTTATTTTTTTACTTCTTATAGGTAGCCTTCGACCACTATCTCACCTGTTAGTAAGTGATGATGCGGTCGAAGATGGTAAGCACGCTAGGCCTAGAATGGGAACTGGCTCTCAAGGATAGCTGCCGGAACACATTAGATGTTTTGGCGACAGATTTTCTAACTTGAGGGTGGTAACTGGCCAGGCGGACACTAGATAGTATTCTACCACCATGCGAGGGTTGTTGGTTTCTTAACGATGTTTTCCTTCTCCGGAGGGCCACTGTGAGAAGCGCACATAGATTTTTCTATGGAAAAATCCATTGGTGCACGGCGGGGTTTGTACTCGGTACCACGGCATCAAAGCCGACCGTTCTCCCGATTGCGCCACCAGGCCCTCGCCCGGCCATACTTACTTAGGAGAAGTTTGACGGTGGTTTACAATACAAACCGGACGGTAATCACGAAGAGTAATTCTGATGTCACGTGAAAAATACTTGGTCGAAAATTAGTGCGCGATGTTTGAAAAAATCCCAAAAAGTTAGGAATATTTATGGACGCCTAGTACTCGAATGCAGTAGGAGTGCTGGCGACCAGCCAAATTGATATCACTAGTTTTCATGTTTAAATTTGTTTGGTTTCTTTTCAGCGGTTAGCGAATTGGACTATGATGGATGGGTGAATTCGCAGAGAGCAATTTGAATTTGAATTTACGTTGTATGAACAATATTGTGAAGCACTTGGTCGGAGTATTGTTGTCAGGTAGTCTTTTAATTGGTAGGTTTATCACTCTATTCCTTGGGTAAAACAACTGGGCAACTATAATACGACTCTTTATAATAATATAAAAACTAATAGAACCGACTTCAAACTCCATTTCTAATGCCAAGTTTGAGGTGTTTATGTCTATATCTCTGGAGATACTGAACATATTTATTTAATTGGGACCACAAACAAAAAAAGAAAATCCAAATCGATTCAGGCATCTTCGAGTAAGCGGTGAACACTGAACATACATTTAAACAATCCGAGGAATTGAAAACCTTCTCCTTGTCATAGAAAAGATAATGTCCTTGTGTTAAATCAGTTAGTAAACGGTATAATTCCCACTACGAGGATTTCCCTTGAAACTGTCAGGTATGAAACAGTTTTTACACCTAATTAAAATCATTATTATAGTATTCGCCTGCTATAATCTACTGCTTGGATCCTCGAAATTGCACAAACTTACCTACCTAGCGTACCAACGTACTGAACATTACGCTTATGTAGTTTCTATCAATACTAATATGTGCTTATATTAATCTTTTACACCTACCTCAGTGATATTGTAAAATTGACTCTCAGCAGCTTCTAAGTCTTCTGTGGTATCACGAAAAAACCAGTTATCAAAGTGTTGAGTGCCCTCAGTTAAATTAACATTTAAATTATCCTTCGGTGGAGCTTTCAGTTCAAATTTTTCTTCGAACTCATGTTCTGGAATTTCGAATTTCTTGTCTTCAGTAATGTGTTCCCTGCTGCTATGTTTCTTGTGATGACGAAAAAACTTCTTTCTGACGAAATTGGATTCAGTCTTGTTGTCTTCTGAGAGAGAGTTCTGGCTTAGTCTTTCACCACTGGAGTGGATGTTGCGTAATCTGAAAACGAAAATAAAATTAGCCCCATTGAAATTAATACTGGAATTCTACTTCTAATTTAAACGCTACAGTTTGCTTTGTGAGTTGCATCGTGTGTCATCATCATCATCATCAGCCTATCTCTGTCCACTGCTGGACATTGATCTTACCTATCATATGGCACGCCACTGAGCTCGATCTTCAGCTTTTTGTTTCCAACCGCTGCCAGCCAGCTTGCGTATATCGCCGTTACATCTAGTCGGAGGGCGCCCTAAACTATACGTTTGTATTATTTTGTATTTGCCATCGTGTATAACGACAGCCAATTCAGAGGACGAGATGGGATAGTTGGACTTTGTAAATTGAACATAAGTTGGTTCCACATTCAAACAAGCACGATTCCTACGAGGCATATCGTGACATAGTGTGGTCATGCGGATTGTCTGTACTTAATATAATATTTAAAAAGCTCATATTTTGCCCTAGTCATCAGCCCATAGTTTGGGTCCTGGGCAAGGCAAGTATTGGATATTTTCATCACTAGCATTAGATTTTGCTTACGCAAAAAATCAAGCGCGTTCAGTAGTGTTATGCGAAGTTCTAAACAATATAAACTTCAATTATAAAACTTGCATGAAGAAAGATATTGATTTGTAAAGAACTAATCAGCCAGACGTGATCAAACAATCCCAGACAGCACTGACTTGCAAAAAGGCTGTTTAAAATGAGGAACAATTTGTAAGAGTTCTCATCAAAATTCAGCATCCATCCGTGCGAGATTAATCGTAGTTGATGACTCCTTGAATGCAGATTGCAGGACGAAGCATTTGTAAAGAAATCCGCCGCTTGCATTTCTATAAGCCGGTACTGAGGCTAAACGATTTTCAAATGCTTTTGGGACTTATAAGTAAAAAATCGTACACATTTTTGTTAAAGTTACAAAACCTATTAAAACAGTTGATTTTAACTTTTAAATAGGTCATCATATTGGTTCTGAATGTACATAATATCGTTTAAAACTAAAAAAGAACCGATTTCAATGTTCATTTTCAGTACCAATTTTGAGATGTTTATCTCAATATCTCTGGAGATACTTATCAGACCTCGATAAAATTACCATGGTACCACACTTGAGATATCTACTTTCGAACAAAAAAAGAATAATCAAAATCGGTGCATAAATGACGAAGTTATCCCCGAACAAACATTAAAAAAAAAAAATATATATATATACGGTCGAATTGAGAAACCTCCTCCTTTTTTGAAGTCGGTTAACAAATACATTATTCATACAAAGGATAAGAAAAACAGTGATTCATTGTAATTAATACTGTTATTTCAATCGTCATAACTTAAAAGACGAAAAACGTAACTTTAATCATTTATAATGTTAAAGGCAGGCATTTATAATGTTAACGGCAGAGTTATATTGTAATACAGGCAACTATATAAATATGTGAAATGAATATTCATTTTTAAGAGACTAGCAAACAAGCTAGCGTGACCACCAACTTATGGTGAGTGGTTACCGCCACATGTTGAAATCTGGGGCATCATTCAGTATTACCTAGTGGCGAGACATTGATGTACTGCAATTAAATGCATAAAAACTTTTTAAATTCATGTGTAACTTAAGAAAGTAACATGTGTAACGTAACTTAAGTGTCACTTAAGTACTTAAGAATCCCTCGCCACGCTCAGGATTCTACTCTATAATCCTTTACTCCGCTCTGAATCCAAAATTAGCAGCCTTGCATAAACGTACTATTTTGCGGCCGAGTTATACAATCTTCTATTCTCTAAAAAGCTATCTTCCTACAAAAACAGCAAATTACACTTTTTCTAAAGCGAAACCTAGAAATATGTACACTTGTACAAGTTAAACCGTGGAGCTTTCTAAGGCATCGCAATTACGTACTTGCTTTGTCTATTCAACTTTAAATCTAGCTTTCGATCCATCGCAGTGCGAAAACATGTTCAAAGTTCAAAGATTCGGCTAATGAGCATATAAAATGAAATGGTCTGGAAACGGAAACGGTAAAATCAGAGATTTAAAGGATAAAAATGTGTTTTGAAATTGGAAGTGGTTATGAATATTCTAGTCAGGCAAGATGCGTCATTTGCTTATAGTTTCAATTTTAGGTCATCTAAATAAAATACTAGTTTTTCGTTAAAATACTAGGATAATGTATAACTATCACAGCGCGTGTACGGTTTGTTTTACTATTTCTAAACATAGCTCAAGTGTGAAAGGTTAACTCTATCTTTATACTTATCTCTTAAGACCAGTATTGCAGCAATAATCCAATCAATAAATACATTTTAAATTATACTTCGAGGTAATAATAAATATTTTAGCATAATCACGAGGGCAATAAATTTCATATAGTGATTAATGTTTAGTCGAGCGTGTACCGGAAAGCACGGCATGATCCAACTGACCGTTTGAACTTCACAGGAGAGGCAATAATTGTTTTTTATTTATTTATAATAACGCTTGCTTGAGTATGGTGGTTTAATAGCAAAGGTAACTGTGATTACGTAAAATTTTTAGGCGAAGCTATAAAAAGCTACGAATCTAATGTATAAGTGCTACGCAGCTTCGTAGCCTAACCTACGAACTTTACAAGTGCCGCGTTTACGAGAACGCAGCCTCAATGTAGTGCTTCGAACGAGAATTTAAATTATTGTTTGTTAGTGTTAGCGTTTCCGAACAACTTATTTAAGTAGTTCAATAAAAAAAAATGTCTTCAGCGTCATTGTATGTTACGGGTGCGTTTAATTTATGATGTTGGATCCATTCACGTTGGTGACGCCTCTGACGGTCGAAAATACCAACTTTTTATAGCCTCCAACGTCAGCCGAGGGGTACGTTTGAGGTGTCTGTCTGTATATCTGTGTCTATTTGTGGCATCGTAGCTCCTCGTAGCATTTTTGTATTATAGGTAATTTAATGAAGATAGTTCTTAGCCTTGTTTCGAAAAAAAAACGTTTAACCGTTTCAAGAGTATGAGCTCTTTTCTAGTTCATGAGGATATGAGAGCGAATTTCATAGGTCTGAGCTATTCTCTTACTTTTACTTCAATGATATTGCAAGAATGCCATGGTTACCTTGACCTGAGTAGGTGGTTATTGGGTGTTCTACTCCAGCCACATCTGTTGATTAAACGATATACCCAACTGCGTTCGCTCCGCTTGCTGCGCTCACTTGTTGCAGTTGGGTATATCGTTTAATCAACAGATGTGGCTGGAGTAGAACACCCAATAACTAAAAATTGATTATCTCTCGCCACTTGTGTTTTAGAACTCTCAAAGCTTCCGGTGTAATAACTTTGATCAACATGTTTTAGAACTCTCAAAGCCTCCGGTGAAAATTATAATGTTTATTAATGTGGTTACTAAACATTACTTATCATTCTGCGAAAAGCGCTCTTGCAATGAAGTTCGTTAAGCAGCCAATATCATTAAAATTCGAAAATATAAATATTAATTCTGAAAAACGCAGTTTTCGTCATGGAAAGCTTTTACCAAATACAATACGATGTATAATATGTGGCCCGTCGAACTGTGGAAAAACTAATTTGGCTATCGGACTCATCTTACATGAAAATGGTTTGCAATTTAAAAATGTTTATGTTTATTCAAAAACTCTTTATCAACCGAGATACATGTATTTGGAACAGGTATTACGAATGGTTCCTGGTGTTACTTTTTCTAAGTATCATGAAAATGAAGAAGTTCTTACTCCAGAGGCAGCAAAATGTAACTCAATAATTATATTCGATGACGTAGCGTGTGAGAATCAAAATAATATGCGCGACTATTTTGCAATGGGAAGACATAAATATATAGACTGTTTTTATCTAAATCAGACTTATAGCAAAATACCAAAACAGTTAGTGAGAGATAATGCAAATTTAATTGTTCTCTTTAAGCAAGATGATATAAATATGAGACATATTTATGATGAACACGTCAATACAGATATGACGTGGCAGGAATTTAGAGAAATGTGTGCAAATATATGGAAAGAACCCTACAGTTATGTAGTGATTAACAAGGATTGTGAAAAAAACAAAGGATGTTACCGAAAGAAATTCGATACGTTTGTTGTGTTTCATTAGTATGTATGTCGTAAATATGTCAATGCTTGTCGAGGTGTTGAAAAGTAAACAGCTAATAGCAGTAAACTTAATAATTAAATATAGAAATCATGTTTAATAATCCTGTGAACCGTATATACTCCACTGTATACAAACGTTTAAGAAGTTTCGATACCTGGCCTCGAGGATTAACACAAAAACCACAAGAAATGGCTGAAGCAGGATTTTTTTATGCAGGCTGTGACGACAGAGTTATTTGTTTTTACTGCGATGGAAGGCTTAAAGACTGGAACTCTGAAGATCAACCATGGGTAGAGCATGCGCGCTGGTTCCAGTCATGTCCGTATGTTTTAGTAATGAAAGGAAAAGACTACGTTAAGAGCATGAAAAATTATGTATACGAAGAAATTAAAAAAAATTGCCAACAGACTCCACTGGATGATCTACCTTTGATAGTAAATACATCATCTTCAATAATCTGTAAAATTTGTTTAGAAGAAGAGCTTAACACTTGTTTTTTACCTTGTGGTCATGCTGCGGCTTGTGCAAAGTGTGCTTTTTCCATTGGTAATAAGTGTCCAATTTGTAGGCGAGTATTCGCCAATATAACACGATTGTATTTCTGATTACACTCTATTGCTAGCCTACTATAAATAGCTGAAGTAAAAACACATGTTATCACTTTCGTGAGAACACTGACAATAGTTCAATCAATTGAAATTCAATTTAAAGATATGGAAAAAAATCTAAAGAGACAAATTGTAAAGGCTGCGGCAGCTGTTAAAAATAAGGTTAAAAAGATGCGAGATATTGAAATGGAAAACAATAGTATTTTGGAATCTGTTTTTAAACCAATTACAAGTCCTCTTAATGAAATGGTGGAAAAATCTAAAACGTGTTCCCAAACTAAAGGAGTACAATTTGAAACTTCAAGTCCATTAGACAAGGACAAAACTCTTAAGAGAGATTCTAACATCGAGTTCGACGTATTTAGTCCAAGAGACTCTAATGATTCAGATGAAAGCTATGAGAATTCAGAAAAATCTGATAATGAAGAAAATGAGGAATCATTTAAATCAGTGCAATCAGGTTCAAGTGATCAAGAAATTTCTTCGTGGTCCATGTCTTCCAAAACTTTACAAGATGTTCCGTTTGGCGTGAGAAATGAACGAGGTAAACACATGATGGGATCTTCGCGTGTAACTCTTTTTGATGATTATATTCAAGTTGGTGCAAACAAGTACAAATATACTCCTGGTATAAAGGAACTTCTGTTTAAAAAAGTACCTAATATATCTGCAATAACTGATGAAGATTTGAGACATTATAAAATAATGTTACTAGAAACAAATGTGCACCGAAGAGAATTCGATCCAAATAAACCAATCAGAAGTAACAGAGGTCGAAAATACTTGAATATAATAAAACCGCTATTTAAGTTGCGTAAAGTTTCAGCGAGCACTGACAGTAGTCAACCTGATTTACTTCATCAAGGAAAAGGACTACCTCTGTTGAAACAGTGGAAGAAAAATGTTGACTACGTTTACTGGGACAATCCTAATGAACTGGTTGAAAGATTAAAACTATTGATTGCTTCAAAAGATGCTGGTAACACTGGGTTAGATAATGAAATAATATCTATTATAGAAGAACTGCGCGAAAGCAACATTATACCTTAATAAATAGCATACATTTCTAAAAATAGTATCATTTGATCTTTGTCAACAACACCCATCAGTTCACAATAATGGATAAGTTTGGACATCATATTCATAAACGATTGCGTTTACCAGACTTTTTAGAAAATTTTGATAAAGTCTTGATGCGAACTGAAACCGGAGAGTTCGATTTACAAAATACAAGGTTGACTGGGATTACAATTCCATTGAAAAATACCGATGCTGTGAACAAGGAATACGTAGACAGCCAATCTCAATTGTTTGTAAAAAAGCAAGAAGTCGATATAATATTCAACGATTTAAAAGCAGATGTTAAAAAAGGCATTGAGAATTTAAAAGCAGATTATTATACAAAGGCTGAATTAGACCAAATCATTAAATCAAAGAAATGAGTAAGCTACAAATAGTAAATGAAATTCATAAAACAGCTCGTAAAAACTTTGTTCGACGATCTGTAATATTAAGAGGAATTGATGATTTATGGCAAGCTGATCTTATGGATTTTCAAAATATAAAAAGTTGTAATAATGGATATAGGTATATTTTTGTTGTAATAGATTGTTTTTCTAAATTTTCCTGGGCTATCCCTGTTAAAACGAAGACTAAATCCGAAATAGCAAATGCATTTAGTTCGCTATTATTTAAAAATTATCGAAAGCCAGTTAACTTACAAACTGACATGGGCACAGAATTTTATAACGATGAATTTAAAAAAGTTATGCTAAAAAATAAAATTAATCATTACTCTACATATTCCATAAAAAAGGCTTCTATAGTAGAAAGACTAATCAAAACTCTCAAGAACAAGTTGTATAAAAAATTTAGTTTGAATGGTAGTTATAAATGGATTGGAAAGCTTTTAGAAAGTGTTATGGCAACATACAATAACACAATACATCGAACAATAAAATATAAACCAAACGATGTTAACCAATCAAACCAAAGTGAAGTATTGAGAAATATAATCAAATCACAGGAAATTAATTGTCTGTCAAAGACCAGAAAATTAGAAGTTGGTGACCATGTTCGTATAAGTAAATATAAAGGTAACTTTGAAAAAGGATACACCCCAAACTGGTCTACGGAATTGTTTTTGATTAAAAAAGTTCATGGTTCTAAACCTATCACTTATTCCATAGAAGATCTACACTATCAACCAATTTTAGGAAGTTTTTATGAACAAGAACTTCAAAAAACTAAGTGTCCTAATGTGTATCTAATTGAAAAGGTTATAAGAAAAAAAGGTAATAAATTATTCGTAAAGTGGTTAGGTCTACCTAGTACTGAAAACAGTTGGATTGAAAAACGAGCAATTGTATGATTATCTTTTCTATAGAGTTACATACCTAAGTATATAAAATTAAGTCAATTTAGATATTTTATCTCATTTATAACTCAGCTATGCACGGTGGTGGTGGACTCGTTAACAGCATCATAAATAACTTACCATTTGAATTGCATTTACCTGGGTACAATTACTGTGGACCTGGTACCAGATTAAGAAAACGATTATTGAGAGGTGATCAAGGAGTTAATGAGCTTGATAATGCTTGCATGAGACACGATATAGCATACGATAATTCAAATAAATTGGAAGATCGACACAGAGCTGATTTAGAATTATTAAATATGGCAAAGCAACGGATGAAATCGAAAAATGCAGGAAGAGGAGAAAAACTGTCTTCGTGGCTTGTGAGCAAAGTGATGAAAACCAAAATGAAGCATGGTGCTGGCGTGAGAACATTTAAATCGATCGTCTCTACAATACATAAACGACTGAAAAAATTAAAACCAAAAAGCAATTCTAGAGCTATTAAAGCTGCATATTCAGCTGCGAAAAAACTGATAAAAAATAAAAAAGGAGTGTGTCTGCCTCGTGTAATACCGTTACCAAAAACAGGTGGTATTTTACCACTTATACCAATATTCGCAGGACTGTCTGCTCTAGGTGCATTGGTTGGAGGTGCAGCAGGTATTACTAAAGCTGTAAATGATCATAAAGCAGCTAAAAAGAATTTGGAAGAAGCCCAACGTCATAATAAAACGATGGAAAGTATCGCCTTAGGAAAAGGCTTATATATAAAACCATATAAAAAAGGCAATGGTCTTTTTGTAAATAGTTCAAAAAACTAATAGAAAGGTTACCCAAGCGTGCTCTCACTGATATAGACATATTAGAGTATGCTACTAAACACATACCTTACTTTAGAGGTGTTTTCATGAGAAATGAATTGCCGCCAAAGCCTAAGGACATTGAGTGTGCGATTGTTAATTTAGATAGCTCAGAGAATGAAGGAACCCATTGGGTAGCCTATGTAAAACATTTTAACTATTGTGAGTATTTTGATAGCTTTGGTGATTTAAAGCCACCAATTGAGTTACTAAGATATTTAAAATTTAATATAACATACAATTATTGTAGATATCAACGTTTTAATACATCTAATTGTGGTCATTTATGTTTAAAGTTCCTAAGTGAATTTTGGAAAAAATGTTATGCTAATACTATTTGTATAAAATGTTCTAATAAAGTATTGTGACTATATATTTATAAACGTGTTTTTATTACCATCATTTCTAAAATGTCTTTCACGCTGTCAATAACAGGCAACACCTCTATTTTATCCACTACCTATTATCCAGCTTTACAATTTGATGATGAATACGAGTGTGCTCTGTTATATTTCTCAACATTCAATTCAATACCTAACATTGATAACAGAAACAATAAATATTATTATGACAATAACGAAGTCGTAGACATACCAGAAGGCACTTATGAACTGCAAGATATTTCTGATTATCTAAAGTCAAACGTAAAAAAAGGAGTCGCTTTTAATTTATTTTGCAATAATAACACGTTGAAATCGTTTATCTTCTGCTCTAAAGATATCCATTTTGAAAAAGCTAATTCTCCAGGAACTTTACTAGGATTTGGTAATAAAACTCTTAAAGCCAATATAATACACGAGTCGCAACTCCCAGTTAACATTTTATCGACAACAGTGGTAAGAGTCGAATGTGATATAGTGAGCGGATCATATATTAATGGAAAACCAAGCCATATTCTTTATGAATTTGCTCCTAACGTGCCTCCAGGATACCGAATAATAGAAGTGCCAAAGAATATAATTTATTTTCCTGTCAATCAAATTGACGTCAGCACTATTAATATTAGATTATTAGATATTAATAATAATTTAATAAATCTACGCGGTGAAGAAGTTCAATTATATTTGCATATCAGGAAAAGATGATCGACTTCAATAAAAGTAGTAATTCAATAATGAAACACATCAGTACTCATCGAACAATCCGAAAAGGAACAACTAAGAAAAAAATTAAATTGACCAGGGAAAATAAAAAGTTCCTGAAATTAATTGGTCTATTAAAATGAACATTTTGGATATAACAAGTTCACCAGCATACGATAACACCATAGACGGTATCGAATATCATTCATATAAACCTTACGTAACAAGTTTTAACAGGAATGATGAAATCCGCATACCTATCAATCAGCAGGATTTATACATACTACCATCAGCAAGTACCCTTTATTTAGAAGGAACAGTAAACATCATAAAGAAGGATACAAAACTAAAAGTTACTGCTGTGGAATTCACAAACAATCCATTACTGTTTCTTTTTCAAGATATTCGTTATGAACTAAATGGAGTTGAAATAGATAGAATCAAAAATGCTGGAATGACTACAACAATGAAGAGTTTAGTATCATTTAATGAAAATGAAGCTAAGATAGCAAAAGCTTGGGGTTGGGATATAAATGGAACAAAAACAACCCATGGAAATAGTTTTTCTGCCTCAATACCTCTTAGTAATATTTTGGGCTTTGCTGAAGATTATAAGAAAATAATTATGAATTGTAAACATGAACTGATATTATTACGCAGTAATACAAATTTGAATTCTTTGAAAGTTCCATCTGGTGAGGTTCTTGAAGATATAATAATAAATAAGTTAGTTTGGCGCGTTCCACACGTCAAGGTATCAGATAAAGAAAAAGTTAATTTACTAAAGTTATTGGAAAAGGATCGTTCTCTATATTTGGCTTTTAGAAATTGGGATTTATATGAGTATCCCTTATTACCTAAAACAACTAAGCATACTTGGTCAATTAAAACGTCCTCACAGATTGAAAAGCCAAGATATGTAATCATAGGCTTACAAACAAATAGAAAAAATTTAGCTGATCGCGATATATCAAAATTCGACCCTTGTTATTTAAGAGATGTCAAAGTATATCTTAACTCTAACTATTTTCCATATGAAAACTTGAATATTAGTCTTGATGATCATAAATATTCATTATTGTATGAGCAATATGTCAGGTTTCAGACATCTTATTATGGACGCAGAAGTGAACCACTGCTAAGTACTTCTGAATTCAAAGAAAAAGCACCGCTGTTTGTAATCGATTGCTCTAGACAAAGCGAAAACCTTAAGTCAGGTCCTGTAGTTAGCGTACGTGTGGAACTTGAATGTCATTCAGAAATACCTGATCAGACAGCTGCATATTGTCTTATTTTAAACGATTCCATCATCGAGTACAGACCGTTGAGTAATATAGTAAAAAAAATATCTTAAAATATGAATCCTTGCAGAATAAAATATATATTCGTGGATGTACAAGGATTCAAAGATACACAAAATAATTTTATTATAAAAGAATTGTCTATTTTAAACGAAGAAAATACCCAAACCTTTCTTGTCAAGCCCCCCTATCCATTTAAAAACTTATCGATCGAAGAAAAGAAACAAGTGCGGTGGATAGAAGCAAATCGAGGATATTTCTGGAGTGAAGGCCACATTGACTACAGGGAATTCAAAAGAATTATAATACCATATTTGAATAATAAAAAAGTGTTAACAAAAGGAACTGAGAAAGTTATGTGGATCAAAGGCCTTTGTGAGAACTGTGAAATAATAGATGTGGGAGAAAAAGGATGTCCTAATTTTTTAAAATTATATCACGACTATGAAAAACCTAATATAAATTTAAATTGTGTACAACACACGAAAATGTGTGCATTAAAAAATGTATTGTGCTTAAAAAAGTGGTATGATAATAATAATATACATTTATTCAATGTAAGCTAAGAATTTAATTTAATGTTTTAAATAAAATAAAATAATTATTGCCTAAACTGGTTGTTGTTTTATTCTACCAAATTATATTTTAAAGAATTAAAGTGGTGAGTATTTAGGAATTAAAATACAGCAGATATTTGAATAGGTTTTTAATATAATATCGAAAATTAAAACATATCTTAAATTTAATGAATTAAATAGTACAATGCATTCAGGGAGATACTACTTACTGATTTGATTAAACATCTTAAGAATCACTTCTAATTTAATTTAACTGATCTATTTAAAAATAATGTTATTCAATTATGCGTCTCATCAGTCAGAATCACTTATTATATTTTCAGATATATTTTTAATCACTCTTTCGGTTTGATCTAATATTCTGTCCGTAAAATCTTTTACTATATATTGAGCCGATATTACAACATCACTTTCAGTGTCACTGTTATCACCACTAATGTCTATTATTTTGATCTGAATCAAACGTCTCCCTTTGTATGCTTCACGGTTTAAAACAAATGATGATCGCCGCATACTATTGCGAAGATTTTTAGTTTCACCAGGTGTCTTCTTTGTCTTCCGTTTTGGACGTTTTGGAGACGATTTCTTCTGATTAGTGATTGGAAAAATTTCGTCAAAGCCTTCTAACGGATTCTGCGCACAGTGGAAAAGAAGGTCTTGGGTATTAATTCCAAAAAGTCCATCTTGAGTCTCACTGTTATTATTTATTACAATGTCTGTCATAATCTGAAACAAAATAGAAAACTATTAGGGTCATTTTTATGGATAATATCGAGTAAATAGAAATAAAGGAATAAAAGTTCAAAACTTACGTCTTAAGTCGACTTGAAAGTATGTGAATATGTGTGTTAACTACGACGCTCGAACAGGCTATAATGAGCAGGGCATGATGAATTTTATTCAATGTTTGTCGAATGTGCAAAATCATGTAGTGACATGTCAGTGCACCTGCGTCGGTGTTAAAAGTTTATGCTGCGTTAGTGAATTTGAAGTATCTACGTAGATTACAGGAATAGCTTACACAAAATTTTTCACAAACATTAAATTGATTTTGCATTATTAACTTAAGCTAGATGTTAAGGCTCTTAAAATAAAATAAAAACAACAAGTATTCTAAATGAAATTCGTTTATTCACTATATTCTTACTTAAGGTTCACTTTACATTATTATAACATTATTATTATTATTATTATATTACATATTTATTTCATCTTACAGATAATCTTAAGCTACTTTCATTAGATTAGACCCCAAGAATTGAAATATGACCCCAAGCTCTGCTTGATTTTTTATCTTGCGAAATAAATCGTTTATCGTCGCTACTAGAAAGCGCAATTTTGTTTACAGAACGTGTAAATATTTCATGTTTTATACTTTTAAACAATATGTTTTTCTTGCGTAGTGTATTTGATGTAAGCAATGTGTTTGTATAATCTAAGATACTAAGATCTCGAACAACACATGATTTTACTCCCTTAGCCTTTTTAATTTCAGTGTCAGTATTTTTTATACAATATAATTTAGAGCGTAATCCTACATATTCAGTGATTATTTTTCCACCCATTTCATCTTTGAAAAGTCCTGGTACTTTTTTGTTAATTATTGGTAATTTGTGATAATTATCAACAGAAAAGTTACTGGTATCAAAATACTCCAAAAACGTATTTTTCACATCTTGATAAAAATTTTTGGTTTGGATGTGATAAATAAAGCTGTCTGTATCAGTATAACACATCGTCAAGCGGTCCCTGTAAAATGGTTTAAATATAGAATAGTGAAAATCATACATATGTGATTTTGATAATTCCAAAACTGTAAATCCGATATACAGTGGCTTATCTAATACTATACGATTAGGCTTTAATTGAATCGCAACCAAACTTTCCGTAAAAACTGAAGCACTGTGAAAGTTTGGACTCGCGATTAATTTTTCTGCGTTATTTCTTTTTTTAGTTCTATTGTTTTGATCATTCCATTGATTTATCAACTCAACATGGACCTTCTTGCGGTTGTTTTCTAACGTTTTACCAAAAACACTGTTATTGAGCAATTTGAAAAAGTCTTGCTCAAAAGTTGACGTTGCTTTTTGACGCAAATTTGTATTAAGATCGATGTATTGTTTTAAATATGCACTCTGTCGAAACGTTATAGCACGATGTACTCGTCTCAAGATCAAACCATGTCTTAAACAGGTTTTTAAATGTACATAATGTATAACATAATTAAATTTGTCATAAAGATTTGGAATTAACTTTTCATTTTTTCCACCCGGTGGAATATCTTTTTCGGGGCAAAACGGTAAATCATTATGTTCCCAATGTAATTTTTTTGGATAAATGAGATCGACTTCTAGAATGAAGCCGAACTCTGCATCATCAGATACATTATTTACATCTAGTTTATTAACTTCTGATTGATCAAGAAACCTAAAGTTTGACAAGGGCAATGTTTGACACATGCTGTATCCATAAAGATTATTGCAGTCTATATAGACTATGAATGATTCTGGCATCAACGGATCATGGTCGAAAATAAATTCGTTGTTTGCTTTGGCATGCCTATGTGCTGCCATTACCACACCTCCTCGTATGCCTGTCTGTAACATATCTACTATAGCAAAGTCATCTATTAGTTCTAACTCAATGCCTGTTTTATAAAGCATAGCATCGAATGATAAACTCGGTGCTGTAACATAGAATGCAGGGTCCAAGTTGTAGTAATGTTTGCAAGTTTTTCTAAAGTTTTCAAATATATCTGTTAACAACAACACATCACTTTTTAAATACAAATCGGTATATTCGCCTAGGTTCCGAATTTCAAATTGGGTCCAAACTGACTGTGCGTGCTCATAATCTTTATTTGATATGTGCTCATTGTTGAGAGAGCTATAAAAACTTTCTTTGCTTGGCAGAAATGGCTCGTTGTAACGTTCCCATGCGTTCATGTACTCGTAAGGGTAAACGCCTTTACGAGTTAGAAGGGAAAACTCATTTTCATTTGGGTAAATATTCCTTAAATGAGTAAACTCATGAGTTTTCATGGTTTTAACCAATTTTTCTAGACTGGTTCCTAAAAATTTAAACGAATCTACAAATCTTAACTGAACAAACTCGTCTCTTGATATTGGAATGAATTTTGTGAAAGAGATATAATTTTCTTTCGTTTTAGGAATTATTTTTATTGGTCCAGGCGCTTCACCAAGTGTTTTTATAAACAAGTGACAATCATACCCTGCTAAATTGTGGAAAAAAATTGGCACAAACTTTGGAACTTTGTACTGTAAATTACATAAGCTATGAGCTGCACCCCGATACTGTCCAGTAAGGTGACAATGGTCTCTGACCTTATCTCCGAATAGAAAACTCTCACAAATATGACATCGAACTGCATTCCTAAAATCAATTGCATCGTTTGCATTAAAAATTATGGGAACGTTTTGTGATAACACTGCATGGATATCCCGAACATCTTTGTAAAGAGAGCTAACAAATTTTTCTACACAATGAGGACCTCTAAAGATTACGAATTTATTGTAAGAAGGGTCAAGAGAATTAATCACATTGTAAGCAAATGCGATAGGTGTATGCTTTTGTGTAGTGCGCGTATAAGAACTTTGAGGATCTGATTCACTTTTGCTTACATCTTCTAGCATAGTTTCAAAGTCAGCATAAATTACAAAAGGAATGTCTTGTTTGCGTTCGAAATTCTTGAATTTAATTACTGACCCTTTTTCCGGTAGGACAGTGACAATTCCGTTACAGGTATGACTTTCTACATCCTCAACCGTTTTAAAAAACAACAAACAAGTGTCACAAAAATAGATCTGTCCTTTATGCTTCGTTATTTGACTTCTCACCAGTCTCGATAAATTCTTTATGAGACAATAGTGAGATGTTGTGTTGTTTTCTATCCAAAGAAGGTGAATCGTTTTTTTATTTTCATGGCTTTCTGATTTATAAAGCGGGCCTACAACAGTCTTGTTATTTTTTAAGCCAAAAATGATAAAACTTAGGTTTGGATTGTTTTCTTCGAATATTTTAACATCAGATAAAGTCATGGGAAACGAAATGTTTTCAGTGTTTAGTACATTGCGAAAATGTACATATGACGAAACCCTTTCAGGATGGTTTTTAGTTGGATAGAGGGCTGCAACCACGCTCCACAGAAAACAGTGTTTATCGTTGTTTTGAATATTTAAACATGCTTTCTTTTTCTTGATGAATATTGGTAGTTCAATATACGTGGAGCCGCGAAGTGGTTGATATTTATTAACATTAACCTCAATATGCATACAATTAAGAAAAGTCCAACCCGAATCTTGCTCTTCGAATTGGTCAATTTTTGTGCGTATTGTATTGATTACATTTAAATATAAATGCTCAAAATTATAATTTCCATAAACAGGGATATTTTTTGTCATAAACGATTTAGTTTCTTGTTCATTATTTTTGAAAAGTAAAAACTTTGAGAATATTTCGAAGTTGACTTTGACACAAATATGTTTTTTTATGCATTCATCTAAAATGAGTTTGACTTTGTTTCGTATTGAATCTAAAAATACATCAATAGAATGTTCATTTGCGTATTGCGCAGCAATCCTGTAAGATATTATTCGGTTCTGAAATGCTGTCGCTACAATATCTACGCCTTCCACATCGATATGCGGTACAGTTAAAACGTTTTGTTTATGTGTATTACTTCGCAAATGACCTGTCCAGCGCCTACCGCTTATAGATGTGTTACAAACTGAACAGAATGGCATTGTAGAAGCTACTTGCTTGTTTACCTACTAGATATAATTATTAATTTAAGTACCTACCTACATAGAAAGTTACCTATTTTTTGAAGTCAGTATTATAATATTATACGCTTTTAATTTTCTTTTTTATTTCAAATTAATTAAAAATTTTACTTTGAAAGTTTAATATAGTCTACCTACACTACATATATCAAAACATACTATAATAATTCTATCTACCTTTATGAACCTAACTTAATTTAATAAAATAAAAACCATAATAAACCTATGCACACGTTTTGTTTATTTAAAATTAATCTTATCACTATATTTTGTTGGTTTAGAATCTTTAAATAATTTAAACACCGTAATGAGAAACTCTTGTAAAATTTCCCACTCCTTAGTTTGTTCGTTGAGACGCAGCTTTACACTCGTCAACGCTTTTTTATAGCGTTCTTGAGGAGGCGTATTTTGAACGTCGACGACGTTGTAAAGCTTCACCTCAACGTAAAAGTCGCCTTCGGAGACTATTGCGGTGCGTCGGCTCTGCCCTCCGGAAACCCTCGTCGTGAAAGAAGAAGTCGATACGTTGCCTCCGGCGCTTTGTGATGCGTTAGATGCAGCAACGCTTTCTTCCCCTTTCAGAATCGAAAAGATGTCTGACTTGCGTTTTTTAGACCTGTAAAATAAAGAAAATAAAATATGATGAAATACTGTTATGATAATATTTAGGAACTTTTATCATCATAATTAGATTCAGAGTTAAATAATCATTTAAAGTTGCTCACTCCATACAATATACATTATTGTTAAATAATTATTATCATCATCGGTACAGGGATCCCAACCTGAAGCGAGGAAATTATCGTACCAGGGCCGTGAAATTATCGTATTTTAACGTTTTTGAAACAAGATTATCGTACACTCAGTATAATGGCTTAAAATACATTAAAAAATCATATAAAACGATAATTTTTATTACACTTTGTTTGTGTATACAGAACAGAATCAATGTATATTTAACTCCATACAGGCAGACGGGCTGAGAAGACAGACCACAGTACACAGATTTTATAAGCGTACCAACGTTTTGAAATGAAGAAATAAGCTGGCGCTGTGACCAATAAACAATAGTATATGCTCAATTTTTTATTGAATATGAGCGTAATTCTCAAACTTTGTGGTGTATGGAATTTATCGTGTATTTGCGTACATAATACGGAGGCCTAAATTATCGTATATACGTTAATTATAGTACGGTTGGGGCCCTGCATCGGTACCTAGTAGTAGTTACCACCAAGCGATAAAAACGATAACCTATCAGATATATATATATATATATATATACGTACCACGAAAATTCCGGCTCTTGCAAATCGGGTGGTGTGAAGGATGGTGAATATGATGCATGACCGCGCTTAGCAAGGGCAGCAGCGTTAACGACGGGGGTGATCTTGCGCTTTGAGGCTTTTGGCTTCTTGGTAGGCTGCGACAACACCGACGGTGCTGTGGCCACGATTGCTTCAGATTCGTATTCAGAGTCCGACCTGAGAAAAAAAAAAATGAGTATGGATGGAACAAAGATTTTAAAAAAAACACGTAATAAGACAATACTCACTCACATATTTCTGTAGATGTTTTCTCGAAGTGTCGTGGCTGCGCAATGTCAGGCGGCAGGCGGGCTGGCGGTGGCTGGCGGAGTCTGGCAGGCGGCGGCTGAGCAGGGTGGCAGGCGGCGGCTGAGCAGGGTGGCAGGCGGTGGCTGAGCAGGGTGGCGGGCGGTTGGCAGGGTCTGGCAGGCAGCGAGATTCTCGAGGATGATGAACCAGCGAAGAATATGTCAGTTTTCTAATTTTACGCGATTTTATAGCAAATACTTTTTATGTGTCAGCAAATAATATTCCAATTCAAAAGATATTAAGTACCCGTACTTTAACAAAACAAGCAAATTTGAAGCTAATGGTCGCACCACCTTTGAAATCGGATCAAAGAAAGATAGCGCCTACTCGGATGACAATATAAAAACTCACACCATTACCCGACTACGATAGATTAAAAGATAGAAAAATTAAAAGTCAGTGCATAAAATATTACAATCATATTTTATGTGTTTAGATAAAAAGACGGTATCTAATTATTTGAACTGTACAATACACCACACGGGAAGTATTACTATTTACTTTCTTACATAATTAAAGTTCGTTTGCAAAACAAAAAAACCGACTTCACATGCAGCGCAAGTCATTTTCAGTACTAAGTTTGAGGTATCTATCTCCATATCTCTGGAGATTCTTATCGGATCTCGTTAAAATTAAAATGGAACTACACTGTAAACATATTCTATTAATAATAATATCGTTTAAAAACTAAAAACGAACCGACTTCAATGCCGCGCTATTCATTTTCAGTACCAATTTTGAGATGTTTATCTCAATATCTCTGGAGGTACTCATCAGACCTCGATAAAATTATCATGGTACTACACTTGGAATATCTCCTTTCGAACAAAAAAAGAATAATCAAAATCGGTTCATAAACGACGAAGTTATCCGCGAACAAACATAAAAAATATCGGTAGAAATGAGAAACCTCCTCCTTTTTTTGAAGTCGGTAAAAAAATAAAAAAAAAACATTGTCCAAATCCACACACAGTTAATAAATGATGAGGTTCTGAAGTGACAAAAAAATTAAATTATACAGACGAATTGAGTACATCCTCCTTTTTGTGAAGTCAGTAAAAAAAAAAAAAAAACAAATCAGTTCATAAATGATTGAGCTATGATATAATAAACAAAAAAGTAATTCGTACAAACGCTATCTGTTAAGTCCTCGTTTTGTTAAGTCGGTTAAAAAGTAATTTGTCCTAAGGCCGCTACACACCTTGAGTTTAAACTGCTCGTTTTCACTAAATAGTGTGACTATACATATGAATGATAGTTTAACTGAATGGTAATAATTATAATTTAAAATCGTTAATAAACTAAAAGAACCAACTTCAAATGTCGCGCTAGTCATGTGCCAAGTTTGATGTGTTTGTCTCCATATCTCTTGAGATATGTCATGAGATCTCGATGAAATTTAAATGAAATTACTTGGAAAGCATGTCCTTTCAAACAAATATAAAAAATATTCTAAATCGGTACAGCCATCTTTGAGTAATCGAGAAGCATACATAAAAAAAAGATTCCGACGAATTCAGAACCTACTCCTCGGTTAGGTGTCGGTTAAAATAGCATTCAATTAACTGTACAGTGCAAACTTAATGGTATAAAAATTTATCTGTACCTACAGAACAGTTCAATCGCAGAGTTAAAAACGAACGTGTATGCGAACCCTTAAAAGAAATGCTTACGATGTACATATTGTAATTCAAACCATTTTACCTTGATACGTTTGTACCTACTATCGAGCGTGTGAACAAAACCTCATTCTATAAGTGCACGGTTTCGGCTGTGGTGTCGGTGAGTGTAGTTCTGTAACTTTTTGGAAATAACAAGTAAGTACCTAGCTTTTATTGTATAATATTTTGCAACGTAAAGTTTTTTGGTTGATTCGAAAATAAAATTAAAAACCAAGTTTCTGTCGTATTATATAATAAAGATTTTCTCAATAACTAGAAATCGAAAAAATAAAATAGGTCTTCATACGACAAAAAGCCCTATTAACCGACTTTAAAAAAAAGGAGGATGTTCTATGTTTCACTGTAAAATATTTTTTTTTTCTCTGTCAATTGTGGTCCGATTTTTTTAATTATATATTTATTTCAAAGATTATACTTTTGTAGTGGTCTCATTGTAAATTTATCAAGTATCTCCAGAGATATGGCGATAATAACCGCAAACTTGCTACTCAAATTGAATACAGTAGCATTTGAAGTCGGTTTTTTAAACGATCCTAATTATTTTGAACATGTTATGTAAAGAAAATAATATTAAAAAATTACATAAAAATGATTATTTTTCGATTGCTGTTTATATTAACTACACACTGATTTAATGTTTAGTTATTTCCAAGTTTAATTTGATTTATTCTGAGTAAAGATTTTTGTTAATTAAATTGTGTATTCTTAGTTTTAAACTAATGTGTACCAATTTCTATTTTACAGGAGCGACAAGCAGCAGGGACAATGAGATCTTCATGAATTTAATAAATTAAAATCCTTTAGATGAAAATGGTGAGTGACTACGCTTGAATTTTAATTAACGTATATACACACATTTCTTTAAAGCACAGAAAATATAAAAGTTGGTGCTTTAGGGGTAGCAGATTTTAATTTTGTAATATTTTTTGTATTGTTTCAGATTTCCAGTATGAACACCTACGCTCTGGAATTATACAAATGTATCTTGTTTGATCTAATAAATATTTCGTCATACAAAATTAGTTTGTAAGATTTAAGTAAGTAAATTTTTAGTCACTACCAGTGAAAAACACCAGTAACAACTGAACATTTCATTTGGTTTTATGGTTTGTAAGATGATGTAAGTAAAATTATATTTTTTTAAATTCTCAGTTAGGACCAGAACAAAATACTGGTAACAACCTGAGAATTTGACATTGTGTTATTAATTAACTAAACCCAAAACTTTTCCTTTATAATCTTGAAGTATAGTGTGCGGTACGGTTCAGTCACACTATACTTTTATCCTTAATTGCACTGACTGGTGCACGGTAAAGGTAATAAGTCGCACTGGATAGTGCGCGGTAATTTATCGTAAGTATTC